>PVIR01001780.1:0-114542 GCA_004026965.1 Petromus typicus
CTCCAAATATCCAAATTATAACTTAATGCCTCATTTAGCCCTCACCATCGACGTGGACACCTACTGTGTCTACAAATGATTTTCTCTGGACTGTCACATCAAGAACAATGGTTTAATGAGCCACGAGCTGGTTAGAAGATTTCAATCCCTGAGCAGAAATGCCTGAGTCTTTTGCTTGTTATTCTTTGCTCTGATCTCTGGAAAGAATTCTACAAGAACCCAAGTGAGACATCTAAAATAAAAATAAAAACTACCTTACCCATCCAGGGAAATTTTACATCAGCATATCAAATTATATCCAAATAGCCAATATGAAAATCGCTATCCAGATTTCATAGCATAATCAAACAAAAACAAAGGAAAAAAAAGTTCCTTCAAAATATGACCTAGGTAAGATAACCAACAGTGTTTATCTTCCCCTGAGCTATTGTAATGATTAATACAACAATGTTCACAAAGGACTTTGAAGGAGTAGGGTAATGTGCTGTGAGCCACTGTCATGTTTTACTAACGAGTTTCGACTTTGACAGCTGCCAGTCACGCTGCACTATGGTAAACATTTGCCTGTCCCCATGAAGAAAGGGAAATAGGCTACAAGAGAGGGAATAATCTGTGGTGGCAGGAGAAAGCCTCATCCAACTAGAGCGAAAAGCTGTAGGTAAGTCTTACAGGAACTACTCGAGAGGGGGCAAGTGGTGTTAGGAAGAGGCGTAGGTTAGTTTAGAAAGAAATATACCCAAGTCTGCACAAACAACATCGAGATTACCCAAAATTGTCTCCATCAAGCCAGAGTGGACATCTGTCCATCGTGTTGCGTCTATTTTTCCTGTCCTGTGCTCATCTACCAAATATTCAGTGCTTTGATGCACCCAAGTGCTCAGTATTAGAGATATCAAAACAAGGAAAAAATACCAGGCTTGGTGATACACGCCAATAACCCCACTTTGAGGCTGAGGCAGTTCAAAACCAACTTAGTAGTGAGCTCAAGGTCAGCTTTAACTACATAGCAAGACACTGTCTCAAAAATAAATAAAAGATTAGCTTCTGTTTGCCAAGGGGTGACTCTTCAGTAAGAGAGGAAGGAAGAAGGTAAAGAAACATATAAACAAGTACTTGATGTTGGAGTGTTGTACAACGTATGAAAGAGATGCATACAATGTAATAGGCAAATTCAAACTGGGGTTTCAATTTCAAGGAAGGGAGGCAATCTTTCAAGGAAGATTGCATCTTAAAGGACAGAGAAAGTTATCTCAGGCAGAGTATCTCTCAAATGGACAACTTGTGAACACTGCCCTCTGGAGCTGTGCCAGAGACCACACCAGAAGTAGGGACCCTGGAGAGAAGGAAAGGTTTAAACTGTCCTCTGTGAATGGCAAGACTTGGTCTAATGTTAAGGACCAGCTCTGGAAATAAAGATTTATTCCCAAGTATTGAGAATATGCTCAATATCTCTTTGTTTGAAATAGGGTCTCACTATGTAGTTAAAGCTGGTCTATGTAATCCAGGCTGGCCTGGAACTCAAGACAATTCTCCTGCCTCAGGCTCCTGAGGGCTATTACAGGCATGCACCACTATGTCCAGCACAATCTTTCTCTTTTTTTAAGCCAGTAAATAACATGATCACACTTATGATCTGGAGAGATTTCTCTAGTATTAGCATGAAATTTGGATGGAAGAAAAGTCTGGGCTGGAAAGCGAGGGAGGGAGGAGTCTGTTGTAATGGTTCCTGGGATGGATCCTAAGGTCTGTAGCAGAAGGAATAAGATGTAAATGAGTTGACCTCAGACTTGGGTAGCTAGAGGACTGGGAACGGGGACAGTAGAGGGAAGCCTCATGAGGGTCTTTCCCAGGTGCAGAATCTGAGCAGCAGAAAATGGGACAACCAGTTACCAAGAGAGGGATAGGAGAGTGTGGCGCAGCCACTGGGGCCCCAAATCCATACTTCTCTACCTCTATACTCCTTGGCTTGGTGGCTGAACTCAGCAGGTAGCCTGTCCCTGGGGAACCTTTATTGCTGAAGCAGACTTTGGGGTTGGCAGAAGAAATGCTCGCAGGGCTGGAGATTTAGCTCAGTGGTTCCGGCACCTGTCTTGCAAACTCAAGGACCTGGGTTCAATCTCAGTAACCACATACAACAATACTGGGCATGGAGACTCACGCCCAGCAGCAACCAGTACATTATACCACAGTGCCGGGCATGGTGGCTCACGCCTGTAATCCCAGCACTCGGGAGGCAGAGGCAGGAGGATTGCTGTGCTGTGAGTTGGAGGCTGAGCTCAGGGCCAGCCTGAACTACAAAGTGAGACCCTGTCTCAAAAAACAAAAGAAATGCCCACACAGGGACAGTGGAGAGAAGTAACCTCTCCACCACCGCAGCCCTAGAGCAGCTATTCACGGGTTAAACAGCTTCTGAGACAAATTTCAAACAAAGCTGCCGTCCCTCCCCTTTCACATTCCTTAATGGAACCTAAATGAAAATAAAGGTTCAAATTAAGTTCAGAAAACTTTAAAGTACTTTTTAATGGCAGAAATTTAGCAGTAAGAATTTCCTTATTTCTTACTTTGTTTCATGCGTTAAATATTAACTTCAATTTTGGTGGAATTAGGAATTTTAATAAATAGCTCTTATACTTGCCAATTGAAGGCATGTCAACAGTAACACATGTCTCAAACATCTTTAAAATGACAAATATATTTCCTCTGCATAAGCATTAGAATGTGAAGAAATATTCCAATAGGAATAAAATGTCCAATCCCTTTAAATTTTGAAACCAAAAATTTGGGACACCATAAGAGAAAAATTCATCATATTCCCATTAAAATTAGTATTTGTGGGGGAACTCAAAATGTGATTTGCTATATTTTGATTTAGTATTCTCTAGAGTAAAAGAGATGTGAGGAAATCGTAGTAAACTGTTAAAAACTGCCAAATTCTGTTGTGTTAAAATATGATTTAAAATGTTTAGGAAAAAATTTTAAAGTTTTGTAAGAAGTAGGAGACAAGTTGCAAAACATTGAAAGAGGTTAGCCAGGAAACTCCAGCTAAAATAATGCATGTATCCCAGACCCACGGCGAACACCCAGAACCCTCTGAGATGGTGGTTTTTCATCCGCCTCCCTCTGCACAGGCAGAAATGCAACTGTATTTACTGGATGGAACAGAGTAGCTGAGTCTAAGCTTTGTTGCCTAGGTAACACAGAGCCTTGCTTGGACTAAGACCCTTAATGGCAATTACAATGGTCGGAGCTTTTCCTTCATTTTCCTCAAGTGAGGAAACACAGGGATTTGAGGTCCTTGAAAATAAGTTCCCTTGTGGGATAGTCACTGTCTCATAACTGACGCACCAAACCCAACACGCAAAACTTAACGGGGAAATATTTATTTTCGGCTCACAGTTTGCAGAGGTTTCAGTGCACACATGGTCAGCAGTGTGATGGAAAAGCCTAGCATTGAGGAAAGCTGCATGCATTCTGGCACAGAGGGTGAAAGGAGGAGCCAGGAATGAAGATGCCTTTCTAGGCCAAACCCTAGGTGACCTGTCTCTTCCCAGCAGAGCCCAGCTCCTAAAAGCAAGTCAGGTACAAGCCCCCATAATCCAACTCCGCTGCATGTGTGAGGCTTTGGAACAGCATAAAGATATAAAGCACAACACCTTGTGTAGAGACACAGAAGAGAGAATTAAAGATATCCTCACCAAAATAATATTGGGAAAGTCAAAGAAGCAATGATTTATTTAAAAAGATCTTTAATAAAGTTTCGTGCTTCTAATTAAAATTCTTAATTAACATCAACAAAGCAAAAACACAACAAATTCTCTGAACAAGAATGACCTGACAAATCACTGTTTTGTAAAATACTCAAGGTAATTGAAGACTGTTCTCTATTTAAGCCAGAAAAGAAAAATGGAGTCATTGAAAATAATATAATGCCAAAATGATCGATCCACACCAAACCTGGTATAGTCAGTGAAACATGTACTAAGTACACATGCACCAGTGTTTTGCAAGAAGTCTCATATCATTAAAGATTTACATATAAAACAGTTCTGCCCCTACTGCTTAGCTGCTATGATAGTTTTCCAGGAGTGCAGAGACAATATGGCACAAGATGAGTGTCTTAAAACATTTGTCCCTAACCTGACAGACGGAGGCTACCTTAATGCAGTAAGTATCTCCTTTTGACTTGACCACATCTGCGAAGATTTCACTTCCAAATAGCACCATATTCCAGGTATAGGGGGGGTCAGGGCTTCAACACATCTGACAGCATTTCTCTTTTTTGTGTGTCACTCTGACCCTACACTTTCTCAGGTCCTCACATTTTCCAGGACACTCTCACTCAGGTTTGTGATATTCAAGGTGTAACCTTATGAAATCTAAGTCTCACTCCCTCCACTCGGTCTACTCTGCAGCCTACAGTCTGGGAAAGAGGAGCACATTCTGTTTTCTTCTCCTTTTCCCCAGATCCTACCTCTGTGATGTTGAGTTAAAATAGAGGAAAATGTGTATTGCCTCCTTATATTTCTGCCAGTGAGGAGACTCTGCACAATGGGTCAGACCAAGATTCAGTGTGTACATGCAGCAGCCATTTTGCCTGGGCTCTGATATCCCTTTTGGGATTTGGTTACATCTTCTGGGTGATATTTAATTGGCAGGAATACTTTCACTTCCTTAACTGGCCAGTCTTCTTGGTTGGTGCTATTGTGGCCCCAGCAAAAATGAAATTCCATTTTCAATTTTCTACAGCTCAGTGGCAACAAGGAAAAAAAAAAAAAAAAACGCTTCTCTATACTCCTTTGAAACAAAGAATTTGAAGTGGATAAACCCTGTCCTCTATAGTAGTCAAGGTAATTTGTCCACACGTTATATATTCCTCACTTCTTCCATAGTAACAGACAATGCAACCACTATGCACTTTTTTTTCTCCTACTCTCTCCTATAGCATGTAAGAAGTAAGAAGATACAAGGGTTTTGAGATAGTTTTTGATTTCCTGATGGAAACAAGTACTTTTCACTGACGCTGCTCTTTCCAGTGTTTCTACCTCAAAAACAACCATGCTGTCTGAAGTGCAGCGGCCATCTTGGTCCACACAGTACAAGCAGGAAAGACCAAAAGGGTCAACCCTGCCAATATCCACCCACTGAATCAAGACCAGCAGCAGCTTTCTTCCCAAAACTATCCTCACATCTGTGTAACTCCCTAGTAGTTGGATTCTCTGTAACATGAATCACAGCACTTCTAACTTGTTGCCATATGCTAAGTGAGTGTAAGCTACTTCCCTCAGTGGGAACGCACCGCCAGATCCAGATGGAAGAAGTATGAATGAGAATACACACAACAAGGAAGAGATCATCAGTCTCCTTCCTTCCAAGTAGAAACACTGCTGTACATCATAAATCTAATACCCTTCTGGGGCATGAATTTAATTTTTATATCCATCGACCTAGTCAGTTCGACTCTTGAAACCAACCTTCAATGACCTGTTACTATATTTTCCTGAGTATGTTTATGACTGTTTTGGCTGGTTGTAACTGTTTAATGATAATAATAATCCAGGCCCTCTTACATCTTTATTATAGTGCAGAATACTGATGAGTACTTCCTTGGCCTGTCTGAACAAGAAATGAAATTATATAGACAATACAGACAGTATGATCATAGCCATATAAAAGCCAGAATTATACAATTAAATAAACAAAAATATTAAAAGAGTTATCTACCAGAACATTAAGGATGTTTATCTTTGAGAAGCAGAGACTTGTCTAAATTTAAATTTTCTATATTTTTCATTTTTAGATAATGAATTTTTTAAATGAAATAATAGTTTAAAGCAAAAACACTGAATAAATAATTAAAATTTTAGAGAATCTCATCTCAACGCCAAATGTGAACATGATTTGTAAACTGATCTTAGAAGTCAGGATGAGACTGAGACATCATGTGTTAATAACTGCTATCTAACAAAAATGGGGCATGTCCCTAGGGACTTCGTGGAGTGGGCCACAAAAATTCCTATAAAATTCTCCCCTCCACCCATGGGAGTCAGGTTGGCAACCGTCCTCATGATGCTTCCTTCACTCATACACTTGCCCCTCATGTTCTTCTGAAGTGGAAGTTCTTATATTTACCTTTCTCATTAATAGCAGGAGGAATCTTTGAAAAGGTTCCTAGCCCAAATCTCTATGGTTTAAAAAGCAAAGAACTGAAAGTTTTCTCATTTTCTATAATTTAGTAGCCAGGAAGTAGTATTAACTTCCTACGAATTCTCAACAATGTCTTCTAAGAACTAGTTCACTGCAATCTGTATTTTTAAATTTTTATTTCATAAAAATGCTATGGTTCTTCAATAAATATTTGATTTTAATTTATATCTTGAAAAATACTGAAGTGCTTCCATACATATTTGATTTTAATTTATATTTTGAGTTGTATATTTATGATTATAACAAAAACTCATGAAATAGTTTTTTTTTAAGTATTTGACAACCTGGTTTCCACCTCAGATCACCCAACCTACTCTATCCCCAGAAAAAAATTATCAGTGTTGGCTGTAAATTATTTCATAAAGTTGAACACATACAGATGCTATCTCAGTACTTTTTTTTTCCAGTACAAGAAACTGAAAATGTGTCCCCACATATGCTGTGCAAGCAGGCTGCCAGTAACTTATACACCTAGATGTTGAATGCATAGGGTTTTTTAAATCTTTCATGTGCATAAAAATGCTTAATATATACTCTCCAGCTTAGTTCACTTGGTGGAATACTTTGGGAACTATTCTAAATAGTAAATACAGGCATATTCATTCTCAACAAACTATGTACTAATTTTTTTTTTTTTTTTTTTTTTTTTTTTTGAGACAGGGTCTCGCTTTGTGGTTCAGGCTGGCCCTGAGCTCAGCCTCATACTCACATCACAGCAATCCTCCTGCCTCTGCCTTCCCAGTGCTGGGATTACAGGCATGAGCCACCACGCCCAGCACTGTGGTATGTGGCACTAATTGCTGCTGAGCGTGAGTCTCCATGCCCAGTATTGTATGTGGTTACTGGGGGATCGAACCTGGGTCCTTGAGCTTGCAAGAAGGCGCCGGAACCACTGAGCTAAATCCCCAGCCTCTGTGTACTAATCTTAAATATGTGCATATCATAAATTATTTGATTCTATAACTTTGAACATTTAAATAGCTTCTAATTCCTGCTAATACATACAGTGTTATAATGAAAATCATTCTACATGTGCACATTGTGTACATATATGGGGAAAATCCCAAAGTATGTAATTAATGCGTCAAAAGATGTGTACATTTTCAGTTTCTTATTAACAAATTTGGTAAAATTTGCATCCAAAATTTCTCTAAGTATATATCCTCATAAACAATGACAAATTAGTACCTATTAGCTCACATCCTTGACAAGCATCAGATTAACAACCTTTTTCAGTGTTTTTCATATTGGCTGGGACATTAAGCTTCATCACCAAGTTGATTTGCTTGGAGCCACCTGGGAAATTCATAGACACAGTTCTGAGCCTGTCTGGGTGGGCCACAGAGGTATCACCATGGGGTCTATATCTGGTCCCTGGCCCCTTCCTCTCTGCATTGTCTCTTGCTCTGCTTGCAGCTACCATGAGCCAAGCAGCCTTGCTCTCCCACGCCCTTCTGCCCTGATGCTTCGGTATCTGAGCCATCTTAGCGGACTGAACACTCTGAAACAGCGAGCCAAATCAAAACTCCCCATGATCAGTTGTAGGTGTAAGCTATTTTGTACCGGTATCAGGAAAGCTGACAAGGGAGAAATGAAATTTTATTAATTTGCATTTCTTTTATGTATTTTTCAACTATAATAAAAATCAGTTCACAGTAAAAAAAAAAATGCTAAACTTTAGCATACTATTTATCTCCAACCCAATAATTTATTCTGCGCAAACCTACAAATAAAGCCTTGCTAGCATTTTCCGTATATACTTGAACTTGTGCATTTATCATTGATCACTGATTTTACTATTATTTTGAAGGGTTTTTTTTTCCCATTCACAATTGCAGACACCCCTTCCACTGTGTTAGACAGAATATCACAGTGGTAGCCAATCATGCTCATCTCTACACATCAGCCTCTACGCTCATCTGTGCCATAGGGAAGATAAACATCTTAAAATAAAAGGTTACCTCCTACATTTGAATGATTTTAACTTATCTGACTTAGATATATGATAAACTCATATATTCTTCCATAATCTGCTTTACTTTTGAGTTTGTACATGATCTCTCATTTTTCAAAAATTACAGTCTAAGCAATTTATAAAAGCAAAAATATGAAAACCAGTACTTGTCTGCCTCACAAGCACAAGGTCCTGAGTTCAATCCCCACTACATACATATATATGTATATATGCTGTATATATACATATATATGTACATATATATATATGTACATAGCAGTATATGTACATAGCAGTACTCATCAGAAGATAATTATTAATTATATTAATTCTTAATCCACAAAATATATTATTATGCCACATTAAAATGAGACATATCCAGATATGATGTGGTAAATATATTTCCAACATGGATTCTGTTGGGAAACAACCAAAGTACACAACCATCTAATGTGGCTGTCACTGGCCAGTACTGTTGAAGTCTACCAGGAAGACATGCAGATTCAGGAACAGAGACGAACGGGAAACTGACTTTTCATCACACAAACTTTTGTGTAGATTTTCACCACTGTATATCTTATATCGATATAAAAATTCTCTATGAAAAGAATCTCTCAGTGAAGAAATCTTCTGCTTCTAGAGAACATCTAAAAACCTCTTCACTGCAAAATAAATTTTAAAAAATAAAAAGATTAAAATGTAAGTGCAAAATGAAGTAGTACCTTACAGGATGCACCTTCTGCCAAAGAGGCAGTGATGGTCCTGCTTCATCCAAACAATGGGCAAAACATCATCCATTTAAAGTTTGTATTGTAAATTGTTCCATCCAGGAAGTGAGAGGCTGCAGCGTCTGCACATAATGTGACCATGCAGAGCTAGGAATGTTGTATAATTAGGCCAAAGACTTAGGTCTTCTCAAACAGGATGATGTGAGTTCCAGTGTCTCAGGCAACAGCTAGTGCCCAAGTGTCTGGCTACCTGGCTGTGACCTCCTCTCCCAGAAAAGTGAACATGTTGAGGCCAAACATCTGATAAGCACCATCCTCAGGAATATATTTAGGATGAGTAATTGGGAAAGGAGTTCTCTGGGAAGCAGTGAGCTGTACGCAAAGCCTACGGAATTATAAGAAGTATAAAGTCACATTCAATTGTTTATTCTGAGCACTCTATGTGAATAAGGACTAAAAAGTAGATATCCCTGTAGTACTCAAAAATAAGAAGTAATAACTGACAACACCAAGAGGAAGCAGAAGTTAAACTTACAAGCTAAAAAAATGGTAAAAAATATAGAAGCCAATTTTTCACTGTGGCCAAAAACATATAACATAAATTTTAACCTCACAAATCATAAATGCATGGTATGATACTGCTAACTGTATGCACATTCTTGTACAAGAGATCTCCAGAACTTTTTCAACAGGCATAGTTGAAACTCAACTCACTGAGAAACTCTCCATTCCCTCTTTTCCTCAGCTCCTCGAAATTACCATTCTACTTTGTATTTCTATTAATCTCATTACTTTAAATATCAAATACACCTGGAGACATGTAGTATTTAGATTTTTGCGATCAGTTTACTCCACTTAGCATCATGGCTTCAAGCTTCCCCTGTAGCGTAACGTAAACCAAGTTTTCCAAAAAGATTCCCAGCTTTTTAAAGATGAGTAGCAGTACAGGAGAAGAGGCAGGAGAGTCCACAGCAGCTCCATGCATGCTGGGGAGCTGGAGGAGACTGGATCGTCTCAGTCAGAGAAGCTAAAGCCACACAACAGGAAGGTTCAAGGATGCCATGCCAGTCTGATGTCAAAAGCCTGCAAGCTCCCTGCAAAATCACTGGCACGAGACTGCACTGGGAGGCCAGGGGAGTTGGAGTCTGATACCCACAGACAATGCAGCAAAAGATGCACCCACTCCAGAAGAAGGGAGCTAGCTGCTCAGTGTGCGCCAGCTTCCCCCCCTTTACCAGGTACCCCTCCAGGCTGCAAGCCTATTGGACGTGCCCCCACATGACCAGGGAGGGTGATTCCCCACATTTTGTGGGCCTCTGCACCGAGTGGTCTCTAGAAACACCCCTCAAACTCACCAAGAAATGTGCTTGATTAGTCTGCTAGGCGTTTCATACTTTAGTCAAGTTTACATGTCACAATTAACAGTTCTATGAACACTTTTAAAATATTCAATCTTTTAATTCATGAACAAAGAGCATCTGTTTCTTTGTGTCTGCCTGCTTATTTCAGCAATGTGTAGCAGTTTTCAGTATCAGATCTTTTGCTTCCTTTATTAAGTTTCTTCCTAAGTACTTTATTATTTTTATTCTACCATAAATAAGATGGTTTTAATTTTTTGTTTGTTTGTTTTTAAGGTTTTTTGAGACAGGGTCTTGCTTTGTGGTTCAGGCTGGCCCTGAGCTCAGCCTCAAACTCACATCACAGCAATCCTCCTGCCTCTGCCTCCCGAGTGCTGGGATTACAGGCCTGAGCCACCACACCCGGCACTGTGGTATGTGGTACTGGTTGCTGCTGGGCCTGAGTCTCCATGCCCAGTATGGTATGTGGTTACTGGGGATCGAACCCGGCTCCCCGCGCCTGCAAGACAGGCGCCAGAACCACTGAGCTAATTCCCCGGCCCAAGATGGTTTTAATTTTTAAAAATTGGTTATGGTTAGTGTAAAGATACAAAATTGCTTTTTTAGTGTTGATTTGGTATGCTATAACTTTGCGGAATTTGCTTGTTAGTAGTCTTTAGGCTTATCTATGTCATCAGTGGACCAAATAACCAACATATTTCTTCACTGTGAACTTAAATGTCTTTTACTTCTTTTTCTGACACACTTACTGCAGCCAGTACTCTCAGTGGTGAGTGTGGTCATCCAGGTCTTGTTACAATACTGGAAGAAAGACTGTTGTTCACCACTGGATATGGTATTAGCTTCCATCATACATTGTTATATACATTGCTTCTCTTATTGTAATTCCTAGTTTGTGACACGCTTTTACCCTGAAAGGTGTTCAATTTTGACAGATGCTTCTCTACACCAAGATTATCTTTGCCCTTCGTTCTATGGATGTGGTATATTATATTGACCAATTTTGATACAATGAATCATCTTCGCATCCCACAGATAAATCCCACTGGATTATGGTATATAATCCTTTTAATGTGCTATTGAATTCAATATGCAAGTATTTTTTTGAGAAATTTTGTATCAGTATTCACCGGGAATATTGCTTTATAGTAGTGATTCTAAATTATCAAAGAGGTTAAACAATATTCAACTTCTCTTTAAGAAGGTGAGAAAATGCATTATCGATTCCGAAACAATGCTTTGAGGGAGGAATAAAAACGATCCAGATACAATGGGCATGTGTACCGATTTCTCAAGACTAACCTAATTATTGTCACAATCCTATACAAATAAAAAATAGTTGACTTTTTTAAGGATCAGTATTAAAAAGAATAGTTTCAGCTCCACAGAAAGGCCTTCATAATGTTGGGTTATTACGATATAATCATCTGGGATTCTCAACACCATAGCTATTCACCCATGCAGTTCTAAAAATGTCACAGAACATAGGCTGTTGCTCTGTGGTTTTATACCTAATTTGTGAAAGATTAAGACAGCTGTGGATTGTAATGCATCATCTTCCCTGTGGAACCCTCACAGTTCAGACATAGCTCCTGACAGGGGTAAAAACCATCCTAAGACTTCTACCTGCTTTGATCTCCACCCCTTTGGAACCCAAAGAGGTTGTATGCATTTGTTTAGAAAGCATTAAACAGAAATTATCCATTACTACTTCCGTCTGAAATTGCAAAATCAATTTTGGAACACAAAGAAAAGGGCTTTTTTTTTTTTTTCTGCTTTTGAAATGAACTCTTTTTCCTCTCTTCATTTAACATTGTTTTGCTAATTTTTCTGTGTCTCTGCTGATGGTGTTTACTGTTCAGTTCCTAATGTAGTTTATGGTCTTTAAAGCTTTTAACCTTTCATCTTCAGTAATTCAAGTGGGTTTAAGAAACCTTTTTCACTTTCCTTATGTCCAGAAATTGATCTTTAATTAAATTTTCTTTGAAATGGTCCAAGCATTTGTTACCTATGGTGTGCTCAGAATCCAGAATCCTTCCTGTACGGTCTTTTTAGACATTTTAGAATGACTGATCGGTGGCTTTTGCTGTTTTTTCTCTTCCTCCTCTAGCTAAGGCTTTTTTCTTCCCTCCTTTCTTCCTTTTCTACTTTTCTCTCCTTCCCTTCTTTCCCTCTTTTCCCTCCTTTTTCTCCCCTGTCCCTTCTGAAGGCATGTTGAGATGATAGAAAGACAGTAACCTGTGAGATGTGGACTCTGATTACTATCTATGGTCTAGAGGAAAAGGTGTATTTCAAGAAGTTATATTCTTTTCTCCTTATCTTTGTTATTTTTCCTTCAGCTGGTTTTTGCTCTTTAACCAGTTCAATAGTTTATACCTAATTTTGAAAGATTGAGATGCCTGCTGTTTTCACCTGGTTACTCACATTTCTACTCACCCAGGCAAACTTCACTACAATTTGTGGTGGAAATTTTAGATATGAAGTTATTTCTTTTCCAAGCAAACAGCTTGAAAGCCTTGATGATCCCCTTAGCCTTCAAAAAAATTTTAGCGCACCAAAATTGAATCCAATTTAAATTCCTTTGTATGATAAATTCTTCAGGGGGATAAAATAATATAATCCTATTTTCAATGATATAGAAGTTATGGAAATAATTTTCTACCATGTATCTCCTATTAAAAAGTCATTTCTTCAGAATTTTGTAGCACATTTGTTCAAATATAGCATCCTTGGATGCTTCTCTGGGGCTTTAATTATATCAATCTTTTTATAAAATGATTTTGAGGTAGAGCCTGGCACATTCCATTCACACACTGCAGTGATTAATTCCTATTGCTGCTCAGTCACTTGTTACTTTATTTTTAGGGGCAAATTTATAGCAAGTCCTGGATCACATGTACAATGGTATTTGAAGTATCTGCAGCTGCTTACATAGCAGAAGTTCCAGGCCGCATTCCTGTTGTGAATCATAGGTTTGTGAGGACGGTACCACAAGTAGCAAAAGAAGTCTATGGAAGTGGGTATGCACTTACGTGTACACAGACAAATCTCTAAAGGATTTCTATCACGCAAAACAGGGAGCATCCTTTAAAAGTCTTATCAGGGAAGATGTCACCTTCAGAGAATGCTATTTACGCCCACTCAAAAATACTCCTGATTTATGAACCTTTGATATTCTTAATTATATATACACATATAGATACATCTAAGTGACACAAAAACACGCATATGTGTAATGTCAAGTACGTGATCTGATAGATTCTTGTCAGTTTTAAAATTCTATGATACAAGGAAAGATAGCCTCTCTAAATAAACGGTGCTGGAAAAACTGGGTTTCAACCTGCCAAAGATTAAAACTAGACCTACATCTTTCACCAAACACTAAACTGAAATCAAAGTGGATTAGAAACCTAAATATTAAAACAAAACAAAACAAAAACCTGCTGGAAGACAGGTTAGGTAAAACTCTTGGAGACACTGACATAGGGAATGACTTTATGATCAAAACATCAAAACATGCTAGCATGGGAACTAGCAAAAGAAATCAACAACTTGGATCTCATCTTATTAAAAAGCTTTTCTGCACAGCAAGAGAAACCACCAACAGACTGAAAAGACAACTACAGTGTGGTAAATAAGAAAAATTTACAAACTGTCCCTCATACAAAGGACTACTATTTAGAATGTATAAAGAACCTAAGAAGTCAGCCCCCACAAAATTAAAGAACAATTCAAAAAATGGGCATCTGAAATGAATGGACACTTTTCAGATGAAGTAAAAGCAGCAAACAGAACATAGGGAAAAATGTTCAGCATCACTGGTCATTCAAGAGGTGCAGACGAAAACAGCACCAAGACTTCATCTCATCCTAGAAAGAGTGGCTGCTATCAAGAAATCAACTAATAAAAATTAATAGTAGGGCTGTGGGGAGACAGGAACTTTCCCCACTATTGGTGGGAAAGTAGACTGGTGCAACCACTGTGGGAATCAGTATGGAGATTCCTCAAAAAAACTGGAATTATAGGTCCCATTTGACCCAGCTATTTCCCTGCTGGGTATATTCATAAAAGAATTAAAACCCTACACCACAGCAACATATGTGCACCCATATTTATAGCAGCACCATTTATAATAGCTAAATGTTGAAAACAGTTCAAATGTCTATTAACTTGAGACTGGATAAAGATGTTTGTTTGTTTGTTTTTAATAAAATGAAGTATTACTCAGCCATAAAAAATGACAAAGTAGAGACATTTACAGCAACATAGATGCACACCTAGGCTATCCTCATAAGTGAAATAATTAGGACACAGATGAGTAAATACATATCATTTCTCTAGTGTGAGAAACCGAAGGTATAAATGAGGTATAAAATGTATGACAGATATAAGGAAGAAAATCTTCAAAAAGGAAGGAGAAGTGGGTGAGGGCAGGGGAAAGCAAAAAAGGAAAGAAAAAAAAATTGAAGGTAAAAAGGAAAAGAAGGAAACAAAGCTTATCCATATAGAGAGAGGAAGAACTGGAGGGAGGGCAGGGGAATGGGAAGAATAAGAGCCAAGATATATCTATCATGTACAGATGAAATTCTCAATGGTGACTGTGAAAATAACGGGCACTTAAATTGTATCAATAAACTCAATCAAAACATTTTTATGATATGGATACATTATTTTCTATCACATTCCATCATGGAATTGTCTTTGGGTAATTTTTTTTTTTTCTTTTCTTTTGTGACAGAGTCTCGCTTTGTAGTTCAGGCTGGCCCTGAGCTCAGCCTCAAACTCACATCACAATCCTCCTGCCTCTGCCTCCCGAGGGCTGGGATGACAGGCGTGAGTCACCACGCCCAGCACTGTGGTACGTGATACTAGTTGCTGCTGGGCGTGAGTCTCCACACCCAGTATTGTTGTATATGGTTACCGGGGATCGAACCCGACCCTGGTGCCTGCAAGACAGGCGCCGGAACCACTGAGCTAACTCCCCGGCCCACCTTTGGGTAATCTGTGTTGAAGACATCCCAGTGAGGGGCTGCTGATAATATGATATTGTGCGATGTTATCAAAGCCTTTCTAATACAATCACATCACTCTCCTTGCACCCATTCTGACATACCACACATACAAATCAGACAGCATGCATCCAAAAAATCAGTCATTCAGACCAGAGTCAGACTGGTGGCTTCCGTCTTGGCACCCCTGTTGTGGTGACTGTGGGCAAGGGCACATCTCTCTAAGCCTCAGATCTGTCCTCTTGCTCCTGGGTTGCTGTGTGGATGAAACAACAGGATGTAGAAGAGAGGCGTGTGGCGCAGTGAGCGGCTCTTGCTGAGCTGTGGGTACACAGGAGCTGTTTTTGCCGTTCCGAAGAAGGAAGGAGGGCTCGTGCACAGGTAGCGCTCTGGGTCAGTGGAGAAGAGTGGTGGGAGAAGATGAGTGGTCATGGGAGGAACAGGTGCACTGTGGAGACGAACATGTGTCTGTTCAAGTAGTGTCCGGCGAGACACTTAAAATTCCTCTGCGGTGGTGTGATCTGGAGGCTGCAGATCTCTTGAGCAAAAATGGACTTTATCTCAAGAAAAAAAAAAAGAAAATTGCCTCATACACAAGCTGGCTAAAACAGAGGAAGTATGCACATACTCTTGGGAGGATGATTTTGCATTCAGAAGTTATGTAGGGCAACATTTGTGCACCCAAACAACAACAAAAAAGTTATTGTGTGCCTCAAAATACAAAGTCCCTTTAAATTTACTGTAAAATATGTTTATAAGTTGCCCTTAATAAATATGGTATCAATTAACAATAATACAAAGGTGTGGAGGGTAAGAAAATTCTTTAGTTTGTTCACAGATAGAGTCCCAGTGTCTAGGACATAGCAAAGTCTCAATGTATTTTTGGAGAATGAACTAGTTTTGTCTGAGCCTATAGAAACAGTTAGGACCTGGTAAATTCAATAACGAGAGTCATTCTTCATATGTCTGACATTTCAAACACCGCTCATGAGGATGACAGGAATGTAGCTGGAGGTGTGGAGGAAGTTATCTTTCAAGAATAGGAAATGACATAAAATAAAAATATATAATGTTCTCCACAAAAGCATGGAATTTTCAGTTGGGTTAATACTATCTTGCATGTGTGCTATGACTCAAAATAAGCATTTGTCGTCTCACAAAGGACAAGAAGAAAGAAGTCTATGTCCTAAATCAATGGGAAGACTTTTTTTTTTTTTAAGACAGGGTCTTGCTTTGTATTTCAGGTTGGTCCTCTACTCAGCCTTAAACTCACAGCAATCCTCCTGCCTCTGCCTCCCAAGTGCTAGGATCACAGACATGAGCCAACATGCCCAGCTCTGTGGTATGTGGTTCTGATTGCTGGTGGGCATGAGTCTCCACACCCAGCATTGTTGTATGTAGTACTGGGGATGAACCCAGGCCCTTGCACTTGCAAGGCAGGTGCCAGAACCACTGAGCTATATCCCCAGCCCCCAATGGAAATACTTCTATTTTTCTAATTAGGTTCAGAAATCAAAGTGTGGTATGTATTCTATGAAAAGAACCAAAGAAATGGGCTTCGGGGGTGTAGATCTACCCAAGGCGGTTGTTCTCAATGGGTAGATTTTGCCCTTCAGAGAATATCTGGCAGTGTCTGGAGACCTTTTGGACTGGCACCAGCAGCAGAATATTGTTGACATCTGAGGAACAAAGGTTGGTGAAATTGCTAAATATCTTCCAGTGGACAGAACAAGACCCCACACAAACAGCTACCCAGTCCAATCTGCATGGTGCCGTGGTTGGACAGCCCTGAGCTCAGGGCACATTGAGCAGTGATGTGTCCGTCCGATTTGGAGTTGACAGATGGGCTCACTTGGTTCACAGTCACTCCCTCCTTGGACAGAAAGATGTCCTGAGAGTCCTTGTCCCCACTCAGCCCTGTAGTGACACAGAGAGGCAAAACCAAAGATCATGTTGTTCCTCAAAGAGGCAACATTTCCTAAGATGTACCAAATGCATGTGTAGGGGGAGGAGCATGGATTAGGAAGATTCTGAGCTAGTCTGTGGGATCCTCATCAGCAGATGACCTAATTCTTATCAGCATCAGAAGATGTCTCAGGCATGTGCCGAGAGGAGCAGGTAGGGGGTACCCAAGTCGTACAGTGCTTGACTACGTGAGTGAGACCCCAACCTCTATCCTTGGTGCTGGAACAACAGAGACAATATGATTATACACTTCTTGGATCTTTTCACCCTTTTTTTCCTAGGAATTGCACACAATAACTATTAAATTCTTATATTTGTAGCTATCTCAGTCCTTTTGATGTATTATAACAGACTACCATGGACTGGATGCTTAAACAACAGAAATTTATTTCTCACATTTTTGAGAGCCTAGAAGACCAAGATCAAGATCCAGGCAGATTTAGTGTCCCCAGCCCGATTCTCATGTGGTTGGCTTCTCTCTGCATCCGCACATGGATCAAAGGGATGAGGAAAATGCTCTGGTGCTTCCTTCACCAGTGCAAAACTCCACCCTTCATACACAATCCCCTTCCCAAAGCCCCACCTCTGATTAGTATGCAAATTCTCTGAGAACACAAATTCCAGTTAGGTGCATCTCTGTAGCAATAAGGGTATTGGTTTTATGCACCCCTCAGAAACAAAGACAAAAAACATATTGTCATCATCCCTGTTAGAGAAAAAAAGATTACCTCTGCAGTCTTCCTATATAAATTAATATCATACAAATATGTTACAGGATGAAGTGACTAAAAGTAATAAAGCAAAAAATGTAGAAAGAATTTATTATGGAAGTGGCAGGCAGTTAATAAAAATAATTATTCCTAAATGTTATGATATTTGTGATATTTGTAGGATTAAATTTTCTCTCATATTGAAGAATATATACAAGAATTTTATAACTAATCTTATATTTTCAGCGTTTTTTAAATTCTTAAACAGAGTTCCAAAGGTGTGTGTGGCCATGTATATCTATAATTCTAGTACTTTGGGAGGCCGAGGCAGGAGGATCACAAACTCGAGCTCAGTCTGGGAAATTTAGTGACTTATCATGACTAGTCTCAAAATAAATAAATAAAAAGACTGGAGCTGTAGCTCAGTGCAAAAATGCCCTAGGTACCACCAAAGGGCAGGGTGGGGCACAGGTCCAAAGCTGCACATGCTCTAGACTTTATAAAACCACTACAGACCATTCCGTAGTTTTTCCTTGAAAAGAGTTTGCAAGAAAATCATGAGTGTTTGTATGAAATACACATGAAGTCCTTCTTCGCTTTCTATGGGAGATGGACTATAGGACCATTTCACCCGCAGACACCAAAAACAACAGATTCTCAAGTCCTTTTTAGAAACAGCCTGATATTTTCACATAACCTATACACATTCTCCCACAGACATTAAATAGTGTCTGGATTACTCACAACACCACATAAAAGGTAAAAGCTATTTAAATGGTTATATATTGCATTGTTTAGGGAATGAGGGTGAGATAGAAGCCCAGGTTTTGTATTGACATAATTTCTCTTCAGAGAATTTTTGACTCTTGACTGGGTAGTCAATGAATGCGGAACCCCTAGTTATAGAGCAACAGCGCTCTGTACGCTTTCCCGTCATGATCTCCTAGGCCAAGTCGTCACCGACCCTCAGACTCCCACCTTAGCCTCCATGTTGAATACTTCTACGTGGCACCATTCTCTACTCCTGTTAGTGTAATCCTTCCCACAAACCCAGCCCCTGAGCCTCCATAATGTACCACTCTGTACATGCTGTACTCCCATGAACAAAGGAAGGAGCCTTAGACTAGAGGGGGCCACTTTTCTGCACCCTGGCCTTGGGGCAGAGTTTCTCACCACCTTCCCTTCCTGGACACAGGTGACTGGAGCAACAAGGACTTGATGTTTGTCTCCAGCCCCTCCCAGGAACCTAGAGCAGTGTCAAGTTTACTGCACAGTATCTACTGCAAGCATTTTTGTATATGTATAAAATCATAAAGGTAAATGTACTTATAAACATTTAGTCTTGCTAGACACAATGTCCTGCAGTTTCATGGCTGCTATCAAACAGGCTGTGATGTTTTACAGCCTGTTAAAGACACAACCAGCTCAAGGCCAGTGTCTGGGGGAGGAGAAAGGAAACACGGAGCCTCCTGCTGGCCAGCCACCGGGCCAGTTGCTCCTCAGGCCCCAAAAGGAGTGCCCTGAGCAGCTCTGTCCCCAGCCAGGGAGGCCCCACCACCACCACTGCTCATCAAGCTCCGTCTGTGGCCCAGGCCTAGGATGGCTCCTCTGTGCAGACAGGTCAGGCGGGGAAATCCCTGGACACTGAGGGTAACACTTCAGAAGGAAGAGGAAATGAGTGAGAAGGAAGAAGGAAAGGGATGCAAAAAAAGGATGGAAAAGGACTGTTGTCTATGCAAATATCCAGGTAAACGAACTGTTTATGCATCATTCTCTTTCTGAACCTTATAGGTTAATTTCCACATAAAGGTAAGAACCACCTGTGTACATACACATATGCTCAGTTATAGCCACAGTCCCACACACATGGGGACACACACACACAATCTCTTCACCGCTGGTAGCCAAATTTGAGCTAACAGCTATAACATGAAAGACCAATTAGTATATTCATGATTCCTTTTACTAACCCTTTCATTCCAGATCCTGTGCATTTGTTTGGCTAATAGATTCAGGTCTTGATTACAGGTTATTGATGGGCACTAATAGATGTGCAGATTTTACAAGTAAGCTTGAATTTCGCAAGTCCTGAGTGAGAGGAAATTCAAAGCAGCTAACATTTTCGAACACTCAGACATGCAGTAGGCCCCAAGGCACTACTTAGACTAACCAATAACCATCAGCAGTTATAATTCCAGGGTAAATAGAAAGTGAGTTCAGTAATTCTGCAGTTGTGCTACTCAACTACAGACATTAGTTTTTACAGACATAGTATTTTAAATCTTTGGAAATTATGAAAAAAAGTTATCTGAGTGAATACTGAATATACAGCTTTTTTATTTTGTTATGTTTTGGTTTTTTTTTTTTCCTGAAGGAACTAGTTAGGGAGGGATACTTTTGGTTTTGAGAAGTTTGTTTTTTTTATTTTTTGAAGAACCAGCTCTTGATTTGGCCAGCAGAAGTCTCCTTGTAGTAATATATTTCTTCCTAAAATTGATCTTCTCAAAACCTTGAGTTTCTGAAGCACACAGTCACATACATTTATTATCCAGGATCAATGAAACTCATTTTTTAAATTGCAATAACAAGAGAGAATATAGTTTACTCTCTCCTAAATTTTATTGTTGCTTTGCCTGACCCTCTTTCAATTTGTTATTTTAACAACAAAAAATATAGATTACAGCAGCTGAACTGAATTATCAAATATTTTCCCAACTAATCCCCTGAGAGTTAAACCATTTAATTTTAGTATACAAAAAAAATGCTCAGTTATTTAGGATTATACCTCTAAGGGGTAAACACGGTTCAGATAAGTTGCAGAAATGACTATGAGATCAAATCTGAACTACAAATACAAAAGAACCTTTGGTTGCTGTCCCTTATGACCAAATATCCATTCAAAACTTCTAGTTCTAGATAGTGAATCAATTCATGTCAAAGTTCTATGAAATTTGAGTTTTAAAAAAATCAAATTATTCTAGTAAACTGGTCAAAGGTTCCCAGTTGGATACACTGAATATCTATGTTAAATATTATTCATCTCATGACAGGGTACAACTTTAATCTCAGTTTATTATGTATGAACTACTGTAGCCAAGGACCAAAGGTATAAAAATCCCAAGGCCAAAAGCATTTCCACTGCACAGGCATACGGACCTACTTCTTTGATAGGCTTGGTAGGCAAATATCATAAAATCCAAACATCCTCTTGTGCTCAACTCACTTCATCCCACTCTTGGGACCGGCAGGGATAGTCTATGCACAGAACAAATGACTAGTGTTTTGAAAACTTCAATGTAAAATGTAAAATATGTATTATTGCCTTTAGTAAATCCACTCTAAAGCCCAGGATTATATCATTTTATGACTGCAATATACAAAATTTTTTTAAAGAGATGAAGTCGATTTCAGCCGTGCTCCACTTTGCAGTGGGATGGATCCAGGCTGCCCTTGCATGAGCTGCCAGTCATGCAGGCAGAGTCCTGCCACCAATGTGCAAGTCTCCATATACACATTCCTTCAGCTCCACTGGTGTAGTTTCATACTAGTCCATAACACTTGGTATTTCTCTCAGAGATTACTCTTATGGCATGTAGAATATACTTCACTTCAAGCTAATGACCTGCTAGACCAAATTATTTCATAATTCCAGGAACACTACATCTCTGGCCTAAAAAAAAAAAAAAAAAAAAAAAACCTAAGAAGTTTCATGCTTTAATGCTCACAGAAGGTGGCATTAAGTTACACACTGTCCTTCTTATCTTCCTCTTGGTACATGGTCTGATAAATTTTTGAATTCATTAGACTACTCTATTCCTTTAATTTTTCCACAATTAAGTTGTAAAATAATTGCCAAGATCATTAAGCATCCATATACTACTTTATACAAAGTGTTTTGCAATCATTGCTTTTACAAAGTACACTGTTCTACATATCAGGCTTTATCATGTCCTGTGTTGGCTTAAGAGCCAGGCTCTACACAAGCAGATTGAGAGGTGGCATATCTACCCAAGGGCCAAAGGCTGCTCTTATTCACTGTGTGCACCCATTATGTGTTTGCGTCCTCTTGACCTTTGCGCAGTCTAAATGTTGTTTTACTAGAAGCTAAGAGAAGTGCCTTGAAAGCGTCATCGCTGGGCTCGAGCAGCGCTCTGAATAGGATCTGAGCTCTCGCCCCACTCAGCACACTCAAGTTTCAGGATGAACCACCCAACCTCTTTCAGTGAGAAATGGGCCAGCTGTTATCAATGTGTGAAAGAAACCCGAAGCACTATCCACACGCAGACGAGTGTCTACAGGAGACACCCTGACATACCCAGCTGACATATATTACATACAGTTGTATACCACTTTATCCTACACTCACGTCAATAGCAAATTGCATGTGTAAATTTGGCCCCAAAAGATTGCATCACCGGTGAGGTAGTGGCCTCCTCAGTTTGTGTAAGTATTGTACACAATGTTTGCATAATGAAATCATCTAAGAACATATGTCTTAAAACATATCCCTATCCTTAAGCAAAGCGTGACTGATATATAGTAATGACAGAGCCTTTTCTTTTTGCTCCAAATGCGTAACTCACTAATCTTTTCACCAAAAAGAGATGCAGGTCAGTGAACTCATTCTTACTATTCTTTGTGGCCAATGCTGCCACATAAGTCTGTGCATTTACCTCTGCTTGGAGCTGACATCTCTTCTCTGTCAGAGACACCAAAGCCAATGAAGGCAGAACCTGCTGTCCGGTTTGACCCGGCCAAACCAGGTAACAATGTAGCTTGTGCAGGGTCAGGCCTCCCAGGATTTGCAGTGCATGATGGGCAAGGCACATACCAGGAGTGCTATGGAAAGTCATCGTTCCTTGTATCCCAGCAAAGGGCCTGTAAGATGTTAGCCTGAATGTGCTGTCTCTCTCCTGCACAACCTCTTTCCTGATCTCTCCCCATTCCAACTGTCACCTATTCGGTGAGTTTATCAGTCCTGTGTCCCCTACCCTAGTCCTTCCCTCGAGAAAGTAACATTCCCCATCTTCAATAGAAACAATACGTTCTGCCTCTAACTTCTAACCAAATTGAGTAGCACTCCAGCCTGAGCCAGGAAGTTGGAAACTCCACTGTCAGACAGGAAGGAAGATGAATATCCTCAGGTCACCAGCCAGTAGGAGTGTGAAGACTCCAGAAAGCCGCAAGTGATTCCCTGGCTAGAAACGTCAGGTGGGAAGTCAGCACGCCTCACCGAGGGGAGCCAGAATATTTTTCTTGGAAAAACCGTGTTCTCGTGTTACACTCAGGTAAAGGTATCCTGTGAACCTGACTTTCATCTCATCCACTTCAGTAAAGTGAGGCTTTCCTTTCTCCCTATTCCTTCCTACAGTTTATTATGGAAGATAAGTTGGTAAGTAGTGGTAACAGACAGAGCTCTCTTTTTTCCTGCTTAGAATCGTTATTTTTTCCTTTTTTCCTGTTAAGCCTTGATCAGTCCATGGTTTCTGCCAAGAGGATTAATCAATCAAATAGGTACTTCTTGTGAAAAGTAATGGATCGGTTGGTCTCTCGGTCTCTCTCTCTATCTCTCTCTCTCTTCTTCCTCCTCTTCCTCTCCCCTCCCCTCCAATCCCCTCCCCTTTTCCTTTTCTCTCCTCCCCTCTCCTTTTCTCTCCTGTCCTCTCCAGATTTCAGGCCCAAGAATACTTAAACCTGAACTGACAGGGTCCCTGTTCCCAAGTGAGCAAAAAGTCTGTCTGGTAGTGAAACCAGAAAGTTAGTCTGAAATAAAGCACAGATAGAAGATGGAGGGAAAAGGGCAGAGAACAGTTTATATCCGCCACTGAGAGCCCACAGTGCCCTCCTCATCTGCTCTGCCTAATCTGAGCTTCAGTCCCAACAACGAGCGGACTTCTTACTGGGAAGGGCGGTGGACAGACGCTGCCAAGGCCAACTGCGAGGCTTGTGTTTTCTACTTTATCCGTATGTCCTTTCTTTAAAAAAACTATAATATGCATTATACATTATTTATATATATATATATATATATATATATATAGAGAGAGAGAGAGAGAGAGAGAGAGAGAGAGATTTTCCATAGCAATGATTGAGTAGAGCTGGAGATCAAGAGGTAAGATGCAGCAGAGACTTCACCTGCCTAGACCCCATTTTCCACAATGGACCCACCATGGTGCCCGGGCACACTGCACCATGACACTGTGGCACTGAGAGCTCTGGCTGCCATCTACCCACCTCACCTCCACACAGCAGGTCGTTGGGACAACGGCCAGGTCTCACTCATCTTTGTGATTCCGAATCTCAGCACTCTCATGTTGCGGACTGTTGACTTTATGACATAAAGGACTCCAAATATTCATAGTATCTTTAGAAAAACAAGAATCAAATGGAGAAGGGCATGCATGCACACCTTTCAAGCCAGATACTGTCATTACTTAATGGACCTTAACTGACTCTTCTAGTGCTTCCAAGATGTAGAATGAAAGAGAACATCTCACAAGAAGGTTTGTCCCCATTTCTCCCCATTGCATAGAGCAGCTCCATCCCATAGAAATACAATGGGAGGCATGTCTGTCATTTTATAGATGTGAAGTGTGGCATAAGCAATCACTGCAGCTAAAGCCAACCTTGCATCCATAATTTTATTTTTTTTTGCATCCATAATTTTAAATGCTCTAATAGCCATGTGAAGAAAAGTAAAGGAATACAGTGGAATTAAGTTTAGTAGTATATTTAACCTAATATATTCAAATACTACCATTTCAATATGTAAATATGAAAACTATCATCCACTATTTTTCCTTCTTTATTGGCCTAAGACTCTGAAATGGAGGTGCGCGTTTCACTCTCACTGCACACCACGGCTCTGACCGGTCAGCTCTAGACACACATGACCAGCGAGGCACAGGCGTGCATGAGAGCACTGGCCTATCCAAGTGAAGCTCCCGAACATGCATAGCCCCTGTCCCATCTCCCACGCACTCTTCCTGTCCTCTCTCCCACGGAGATGTGGGATTCCCTGGCAGGCACTGGTCGGCACACTGCCCAGCGCAGCTTCCAGGAGCAGGTGGGACCCAGAGTGAGGCTTCAACGTGGGCATTCATGATCAAAGTGCCAGCCATCTCCACAGAACCTCATCTTGTCAACACCTGGGCAAGTTCCTACCCTTTACTATCTTTTCTTTTTTTTTCAAAAATAAGTTCTAAAAAGATATAAGCAAATTAAAATCTCTGAAGCCTGAATAAAATCAGAAATCAACAATAAAGTTCCCCCAGCAATAATCCTGAACATCTCCTCGAAGAAGTATTTGAAAATTAGACTAAGAAGCAAAGTTCCCCCTAAGCAAAGTTTCTTAAGAAAGCAGCTTCCTTGGCAAAAATCCCTGTATTTTCACTAGAAGCCTAAGGGTCAGAGTAAGAAAGAGCAGACACCCCAAGTCGCTGCATATGATTATGGGCATGAAGGCCAAGTCCATACAGTCAGAGAAATCTTGGGTACCTTTTAAAAAATCTCCATGCTAAGGTTACAGTCTCTATTTGGAAGATTTTCAGAAACTCATGTTTCCAAAAAACATTCACATTATGAATGGGCTCCATTTTTGCGGATGTGGTTGGAGATTTCCTCCTAAGCCATCAGTAATTTCTGCAGAAACATTGAACTGCCACAGCCCCAGATGAGGTCTGGATCTTGCTCCACAAACAGTCCCCGAGCCCAGATCTCTCGGGCAACAAGAGACTTTCCCAAAGGGACAAGACGCAGAAGTCCTGCCCTGCAGGTCTCCCTCTCAGTGGATTCTGACATGGCTGAGGAGGAGGTGGGGAAAAGGGGTGCAAGAGAGATGTTGGTGCTGATGTCTGTCAGCAGTCAGGGCTCTGAGCCCTGGGCCGAGTCCTGAGCACTCAGCTGCTCTTTTGCTCTGGCCACACACACGATCATATTTAAATGATTTCAAATTGATGAGAATATGTTTTGCTTTTTTTTTTTTTTTTTTAGGCCTCTAGAGAAGGAGGTAACATTCCCTCAGTAAATTACTCCTTGGTTAAACATCCCTCGAGGAAATGGTCCTCAGCTCTCTCAGATTTAGCTCCCTTCCTTCTGGGGCTATTTCCAGCCCTGCTCTCCACAGTCTCTGAGATCCTGCCCAGAGTGAGGCTGATCTGAGGGGACTGGGAGAGCAAGGAGGCAGCCTCTGGGGCCCAAATGCTGGGGCTCCACAAATGACAGCCATGCAAGGGAAGTGCGGATGGAAGAAGATAACGCGCGGGCCAGTAAGCAGGAAGGAACTCTCTGTCCTCATGGAGAAAGGACAGCAGCTGGTCTCCACCCCGCTTGTTTGCCCAGGGTAATCTCTCTCTTCCTCACTTTCTATTTGCTCCTCACATCATTTCTTAAGGCTGTCAATATTGCGAGACATATGGAAGACACCGTCTGTGGTCGGAACCGTGATAGTGCAGTGCGCACGGCCTTGCTTAGTAAATGTCATGCGTACATTTTGGCGACAAGCATGACAAGTGGACACTGGCCAGCTGCCAGTGGCCACCCTGCCCGTACCAAGCTCTCCTCTCACCCTTGCCCTCCTATATCCCACCTGCTGTATAAAACCAGAGGGAGACATCAAAACAGAAGTGAAGGAGTGCACACTTAGCACACCCGGCCTGAAGCAGCATCTCCCTTCTCTCCCGTTACCTGTGTCTTGCTCGGACCTCCCAGGGGCAGACCCTGATCTCGCCAGTGTTCTCACAGACCTGAGGTGCTGGCCGTGCCTGCCAGCAGGAGGGTCACTGTTTCTTATCCTTCTCCGTCTCTGCTACCAACTACATGGCTTTTAATGAAAACACTGTGTTATTGGAAGAAATAAGACCCTGAGAAATTAGGGAACTTTTCCAGGAGCTCAGTACTATGCCTGTGGGAGTGGGACTATGGACCCTTATTTGCACTGTGGAATGTTCCCTGTCCTCATTAGACCGACAGTGCCTTAGGCGGTTCCAGTCTAAGGTTATGCTGGGACAGTCTTCGTGCTATTTTATGTCCCCTAACATGGATTTTCTCCAATGCCCTTTCAGCTGACTCTGAGTACGTGTGTGGGAGACTGTGTTGGGGGTGGATTTATGCCAAGAACAAAACCAGCAGATGGGGGGATAGAAAGCTAACACAAACTCCAGGGAAAGACACAAACCTAGAATTCGTAGGTGTCCTAAGCATATATATGCTCCTTTCTATCTCTCCTGAAAAACCACAACAGAAAAGCAGGGTTTCCATTTCAGCAAGAAACAGTGCAGCTGAAGATGTTAGCAGGCTAACCATCCCGCACAGAAGCCGCCAGAGTCTCCTTTCACCCAGACCCAGACACCGACTCTACAGATTAGACAGGCCCACAGTCAGCAGCACACTCTGGGCCTGTTTAAGTCTCACATGCAGGTCGGAGGTCACAAAGAGTTAGAAAGATGCTGTACTGTTTACCATGGGGGATTTCTGGGCAGAGAGCACTGCCACGGTCCACTTCCGGAGCTCAGGACAGCCCCGCAGTGGAGGGTTTTAGATAGGGCGTACAGGAGAGGAGAAAAATGTCCCCAAAGGGCAAGGCCAGGCTCTGGTGGAATTAGTAAAGTCTACAGCTAAGTCTAAACAATTTCCACTAGTAAAATCCTGACCCTTGACATGCTAGTTGGAAAAGATGAGCTGCATTTGACAGTAATTTTAAAAATTAATAATAATCTGGAATCAAAACTTTAGATCAATAAGATATGGAAAGTGAAGAAATGGGTTAATTTCTTAGAGAAATTTAGCCCAGGGAGAATTCCAGATTTGCTAATTCTTAGTATTGATAAATTACATATATTCATAATATGTGTATAAATATACATAATTACGTTGAACTTAGCCATAAAGAATAGAATGGAGTATATAATTTTGAATCACTAGAAAAAATAGGAAAGAAAGTTTGATGGTACTTTTTTTGTGTGTGTGGCAGTGCCAAGGATTGAACTCAAGCTACGGTAAACTTTTTAAAATAATGACAATGCTGGACAGGGTAGCTCACGCCTAGAATCCTAGCTGTTTGGAAGGCTGAGGCAGTAGGATCACAAGTTCAAGGCCAGCCTGGGCAACTTGACAAGCACTGGTCTCAAAATTTTAAGACAAAAATCACATATGATTTTTTTTTAAGTTTTTTCAAAGACTGATCCAGTATTTTCATTTACCTTCTATTCTTTTGTGTTACATTTGACAACTTATGTAGCTTTCATAATTTTTATGGGGTTGTTTATGTAAGGTAAGTATAATATTAAAGAAAAAAATAATTTTTTGAGACAAAGTCTCAAGCTAGCCTTGAACTCACCATGTAGCCAAGACTAGCCTCAAACTCACAGTAATCCTCCAGCCTCAGCCTCCCAAGTACACCACCACCCTGACTAAATTAAAATATTTTTAAGGAAATGAAACCAGAAAACATTTTAAACAGTGAGAAGCTTATTCCAAAGAAGCTTTGGATCCTCTGTTTTAATCCATGCAATTTGGAAGAGGGGTAGGAGGTGTGTGGCACCTAGGACTGCCAGACTTCTTCACAGGAAGAAAGATGTCTCGGTTGGGATTGTAACCCGGGGAAACATTAGGTGGAGGTTGAGATCCCAGAGATATCCTGGTAAAAGGCAGCATTTGAGGAGATAACACTCAGCTGGTCATGGTGCACACATCTGTACCCCAGCACTGTGGGAGGAGAATACTGAGTTGGAACTCAGCCGGTGCAACTTAGTCACAAAGTAAGACCATATCTCAAAATAAAAATTTAACCAGGTATTGGGGATATAGCTCAGCATGAAGTCTAGACTCAATCTCTAGTACCAGGAAAACAAAAAGAAACAAAGAACATTAAAGAACAGAGTTTTATCTGTAACAACGGCAAAATTAATGGGACCGAGTAAAAAGTGATGTCTTAACATGTTTTTAATTTTAAAAAGAAATTATAAGAAATACTATATGATTCTATATTTTTTTTAAAAAGCATACAAGGAAAAGTAAAGAATTATAGTTTTCTAAATAACTAGAAAGTAATGAAGCCACAACCTGGAAAAGCAAAAAGATGCTATGCTAAAAGATTTGAATAAAAATATTTCCTTCCATGGGAAACCGGTTTGAAACAAAAAAGCATTGTAAACCTAAGACACTGGTGACAACAGTGTAAATTTTAGATGAAAAGAACACATGAAAGTATGTAAGGATCACACCTAATAGTGGCTCACTTTAACACTTCCTGGGAAAGGAAATTAATGACTCAAAAGTATAGGAATGTCTGATAGTGAGGCATCAAAGCCAAATGTGATCCATCCAGTGAAAGGCAGAAAAGAAAACATTGAGAAAGATCAGAGACAATAGATTCTGAAATCAGATCAGGCCCGGAAAGTCTTGAACCACAATGGGATTGTGAGAAAACAGAGAGAAGGAATGGGAAATAACAAGAAGAGCCCTTCCGATGACTCCAGGCAGGTGAGTAACCCCTTCTGCTGAGAAGAAGCCCTCTGCACCTGCTGAAGGGAAAGGCGCTCCCCCGAACCCCGCACCCCCGAGGTCCCCTTTCCTTGGTGCGTGTTGGGCTAGATTCCCACCAGCGAAGGCTCCGTGTGCTTCCTGTATGATTTCCCCCCTACGTGGTACCCCTCAGGCTGGAGATGAAAGGCCCCTTTGCTTCTCAAACAGCACACTCACCATCACAGAGTGGCCATCGGTGTCCCCCTAAAGAGGACCTCCGTTGAGCACATGAATCACTTGCATCAGATTCATCTGCTGTCAAGACGTGTCCAACCCATGTTTTTCTTGCATCACTGTAGAAAAGCCAGTTCTGTGAGAAGCATATCATCATCAGACTTGATAAATCCTAATAGATAGCTTTTTTAGTGTTAAGCATTTTCAATAATTATGTTATTTCAATGAAGATCAGGAAATCAAACAAAATCGTGTGTTTGCTCTGGGACACACTTAGAAATTTCATCTCTCTGGGCCTTGACTCCTCTGTTTAACAGGAAGTCTGAGGAATGGCCTCGAATGCTACTGACTTCTGCCCAGACAGAGTCCTCCAACTCCACTTTTCTTGATAGAAGCAAGAGAAGAGAAAGGAAGAGGGCCTAGTAAGAAGCACAGTGGAGAAGGGGCCTTGGAGAACTCAAACCCCACCAGCTTCTGCCACCGTTACTTCCTCCCCGCTTCCCTTCCATTTTGCTTTGCACTCTGAACAAGCATGTCTCACACCAGGGAAACAGATGCCCCCAGATGTGCTGGAAAGAACTATCATCTCAGGAATGCACAAGTCAAGCAGATGAGCCTCCTGAGAGAGACGGACCCCCACCAGACGCTCTTCCGGTGTGTCTTCAGGACTCAACCCTGCCCCTTCCCTGAAACGTGCCGAGCTCATGAGCATTTCCAAAGGAGTCTCATCAAACACTACAGACTCCTCAGGAACGCCCCCTGCCGCTAGATCCCAAGGCAGCAAAGCACTATTATTTCCAGTGACTGTCTATAACTTCAACCCTGGCTACAAGAAAGGTGGGGCTGTTATCCACGGGACTCAGTTTTTCACATGTTCTCATATTTTCCATTGTCAAAGCATCTACTAAGGGCTCACTAAAACACCCCAGAGCTCAATGTTAAGGTTCAGCTAGACATGTTTGAAAATATTCATACATTTGAGACTTGCATCTTGAAAATGACAAGACTACAGGTGATAACAGAAGCGGCATCACGGTTCACAGCATTCGGGTCAGTACTGTACAGGACTGCAACAACGTTTCTACTGAGTTGCGGTGAAATCATTCCCAATGGCCACTAATCAATCCCAGTGGAAGCTAATGACCTCCGAAAATAGAAGACTGTGCTGAAGCAGAGACCGGAACCTCGCTAACTGCATAACTGTTTTATGCAATGTGAGATCTTTGGATTTGGGCCTCTTTATTCTGATTCCCTCCCTGCCGTTTCTACTTAAAAGCTGGAAGAAACCAGCCTCAATTCCCCATGATGATAAGCTGATTTTAGGTTGACACGTGGAGATGTTTATCAGTTACCTCAAGCACTGCTGCTCACTCGATGTTTGTGCTTTGTGAGGAAATACCAAAATAATATCTAAAGACTAGAAGTCAATGTGATAGGTAGGGTTGTTTCTAGGATAAGTCAGATGCCCCCCAAAGGCAGTCATCTGCCTGTCAAAGCGAAACAGAACCACTGCCTCTCAGGGATCCTAAAGCCAGATATCATTTTTTATGTTAATCTGCTACGAAATATCACCCAATCCAGTAAAACTTTACAACAGGAGTAAATTTTAAACGAAAAACCAGTACTACTCAGAATGCTGAAGACTTCTCCCCAAAACTAATCAAACCATATTGTGCTCTTAATTATTTCTATTGTACCATTAGACCAAAGAACCATAGGAGGCTTTTCCTTTGGTTTTGCCAATTTGCATTAGGATTTTGATTCATGGTCTTCTGTTGCTTTTAATAAAATCACGCTACTCATTTGAGAAATACGTGCCATGAAATAAGTATTTCATCATGTTTTGTTTTTTTTTTTCCAAAATGTAAAAGTCTGCTTCAGGATTCTCATTGTTCATACCCTTGGAATAAATTACTACAATCAGACCACATAGGGAGAAAAGTTAGCTTCTGATTACAAAAGGAATCAGTCCAAGAGGTAGAGTATTAATCAGTGTTACATTTTAGCAATCCCATTGTTCCCGCATTAGAATGCATAGTCCCATCGGGTCATATTAAAACATTTCCATCAGTCACTCACTCCTTCCATATTTGGTTTCTGCTAAAAATGCAAGGTCTCCCATGTTAACACGAGTGGCTAACCTCAGCCCCATCTCAATGTCCCTGATAGTTTTATTGGCTATTATAATATGTCATTGTCAAGCCATTCAGGCCTTTGGCTTTGGTCTTATTTATCCTGCAGGTGTCAAAAATGCAAAACCACAATTTATAAAACACAAGATGACAGAATCCCATTTGCACTGGTTGTGAAATGCCAGAAGGGAACTTTATTTAAAATATCACAACCATCTCTCCAAACTCGCTGTGTGAGTTCCAGGGTGGTCTAAAGAGAGGACTCAAAAAAATAGATGCCACTGCAGCAGCTTACAGTTCCTAAGGCCAGGCGTCCAGATGTGTCAATAATCTGTGCAAATTAGAAGCAGATGGGAGCCCTTGTTGAAAAATAAATATGATAGAATTATTTCCTTTTGCGTTCTTATGCTTTCACACACTTGAATTTATTCCTTCCACATTTTTTGAGTTGGTTCAGTTCTAAAAACAAAAACAAAAAATTTTCTATTTTTCACACAAGGGTTTAGCTACATATAATATGGTCCAGTGAAAGAACAGAGCAGTTAATTTAGGGCCTCATTTCCCACTCATCAAGCTCAGCCTAGCATGGAAGAGACTCTGCCATTAGCAGTGATCCAGTCCTTCTGGGGTGTATGTTAGACCCCGTCGGGAGGCAAACACCTACCAGGGTGAGGCCCACTGCTGGCTCCCACAGGTGGCCCAGCGACGAGATAAACACTCCATTGTGGTACAATACACACCAACAACTTCTACTACCATTTGATAAGTTCACAGCACTGTTTAGCGTTGACACGGTTTTTTGTTCATTTTTTTTAACTTCATTTTTGGGGAGAACTTACTTCTTAAAGCCCACGAGGCCGAGTCAGATTGGGGTAAGGAAAGGTGTGTATCACTGAGCTTCGTGAACAGAGAGAGGTAACTGTCAGTATACAGAGGATTGCAAGACAATATCGGTATGACATTTCCTTACAGCATGGCAACCATGATCAACTGCACTAAGTTATTCATTATACCATTGACCCCACTAAGAAAAACTAAATAGTGACTTTAGAGCTCTTATATTCTGGAAACTCTGGAATCATTGTGTCTCGGCCACAATGGGATCTACGGTGGGGGGGCAGGTTCCATGACACAAGTGCCATCTGAAAACAGCTTTCAAGAAATTGGCCAGCTTCACATTTGTCTTCTCATTTTCCAACACCAATCAAAATAATAATTAATAATCATAATGATATAATAATAAGCTTCTTGTTAGAAGGATGGCCCTATAGAAATAGAACATGGGTCAGTTTTGTATTCAGCTCCTTTGTGGGCTCTGATTTGGTGACTGTTGGCCCCAGTGATCCAGCCACATGTAGGTATGGAACAACATTATAACAGCAATGGTGTATTGTCCATTGTGTTAACTAAGAAACAACACTTGCATTTTTATATCTGAAAAATTTGACCCTACCTTCAAAAATAAAGTAAGCAAGATCTGCTGTCAGTGCTGTCACTCTACAGCTCTCCTTCCCACACTATGGCAACACAGACTACAAGATTTCACCCAGCAACCTTTCCTCTGTATTTCCTTATTAGTAAAGCTACTGATGAAAAGACGAAGGTACTTGATTGAGAAAATCTCTGTCTTAGCTCATTGGAGGATAGATATGTTATATGGTAGAGTTTCAGGGAAAGCCCTTCAAAGAAGACAGCTTTGCCCAGAAGACTCTTTCCCTGTTTCCTCCTTTCTTTATCTTTACCTGAGTCATGGATGTAATTGTTGGAGCTGCAACAACCATTTTGTATCCTGAGGTTAAAGAAGCTTGGCTCCTGGCGGTAACAGGGAGCAACCTGTCAGAGACCAGCTTGCCTCCATCTAGACTTACTGATGTAGACATAATTTTTTTTCTTTGAAGAAGACACTAATAGTTCCAGTCAACAGAATGCAATTTCCGATACACTTATCTCTGTGAAGTTTCTGCCCCAAACCCTGGCTAAGTCGGACTCACTGAACTCTTCCTGGACACTCTAGCACTTACTTCTACCCTTTGGAAAATTGTGTTTTTTCTGCGTCTCCAGCTCCATCTCTTCTGACCTCTTCGCTTATGAGAAAAAATTGTTTTCATCCTCTGGAAGACTGCTTCACTTCTTCTCCAGAAGGCTGTCTTCACTGTTTTATCTTTATCATGGAATGCATTTATAAGCTACTTCCTTTTCAAGAAGGAAAATATAAGGCAGTTTATCACCTCACTAATCTGATTACTTAATAAGGATTATCGGACTGATGGGAGAGATTATAGCGGAGAATAAATTTAAAAGTAAAACTACAGATACTTGTATAATGCCAATGATTATATATATATAATCAAGAACTCAAAGAAACAAGCATTGTCTTGGTAAGTTTTAAAAGCCATTTGGTGGGGCCGGGGAGTTAGCTCAGTGGTTCCGGCGCCTGTCTTGCAAGCGCAAGGACCCGGGTTTGATCCCCGGTAACCACATACCATACTGGTCATGGAGACTCATGCCCAGCAGCAACCAGTACCACATACCACAGTGCTGGGTGTGGTGGCTCACACCTGTAATCCCAGCACTCGGGAGGCAGAGGCAGGAGGATTGCTGTGATGTGAGTTTGAGGCTGAGCTCAGGGCCAGCCTGAACCACAAAGCAAGACCCTGTCTCAAAAAAAAACCTTAAAAAAAAAAAAAAAAAACATTTGGTGAAGATGATTTAACTGGAGTGGGATTGAGTTACTATAGCAAATTAAAAAGTGAGCTATCATCAATTCCTTCTGGGACCAAAACCTAGCAAATTAAAAGAAGTTTGGAATCATTCTTCTCTAAACCGTAGGCTGCTTCTTTCAAAAGCCCATCCCCGTCCCTTTCTGAAGCATTTTCTTCATTTCCTTGTGTACTGTCCTCATACTGTCAACACAGGGGGCAAAAGGCACACACGGACCCGTGTGATGTCCATGGGGCTGTGCACACCGACCGCCTCTGCAAGGCCCGCTGCAGGAACAATCCCCCTCCCAGATTATTCCTGTTCCTTCTCTCACTTTCAAAGGAAGTGCTTACCTTCCTTCTTATACCTGATCTTGACTGAAGTGCACAGTGATCTCCCTGCTGGGGCTGTTCTCAGCTTATTCTGGCCTGATTAAAGCTTAACCCAAATGGAGGCCTGTGCTCCAAATGTTTCTTTGTTATTTCCCTCACAACACTGTAAACTGGCTTTCAGCCTTTAATAAGTCCCCTTCAGCTTCCCTCATTAAGAACTAATCATCCGGGGTGGAACAGATGGGGGAAGGGATGGGGAAAAGGAAGGGGAGAGCTTCACTGACAGACAGATTTGTGACTGAAGGACTGCGTGGAAAAGTAGCGACTCAGTGCACCGAGGACACTGTCTTGCCTAATAAGGGGGGAAGGCGAGCGGCCAAACACACACCTGCCCGCGGGCACAGAATTCGGTTAGTGCAGGACTGCCAGCGGCGTGGGCCCTGCTCCATCCTGCTCACCCCTCACCTGTCCTGTCACAGAATCAGGCGGAAAGCCCTGTGTTCCAGGAAGTTGAAGCTGACGGGTCATGAAATTCAACTCCAAAAGCTGTGCTTTTTTCTTTCAGCATTTCTGATCTATAACTCTGTTGGTATTGCCACTTCAGTATTTCTTTCACAAAGTTTGCCTGAGACAGCTATGTTCCCTCGTGTCTAGAGCAGCTCAGTTTGTGATTGCTAAATCTGGAAACAGCCCAAATGCTCATCAATGGGAGACTGTATGGAGACTTTTTTTATATAAAATTGAGTATTACTCAGCCATACATAATGATAAATTTGAGTTATTTATACTCAAATGGATTTACCTTGAGGACATACTCATAAATGAAATACATGGGACACGTATATGTAAATACTACATCATTTCTGCGGCATGAGAAAATGAAGATGTAAATGAGGTCCAAAATGTATGATAGGTAATGTAAAATAGGAAAAAAAAAATGTTCAAAAAGAAAAGGGAAAGGGTGGGTAGGGGAAAGCAAAGAAGAGAAAGAAAAAATTTCACGGTTAAATAAAGGAAACAAAGCTTATGTACATAGAGGGTGGGGGTAAAAGAAAGAGGAGGGGAATGGGAAAAAATGAGAATCGAGATGTGCTGCATACAGATACAAATTCTCAGTGTTGAATGTGATCGTGAAGCATGTACAAAATGCACCAATACACTCAATTAAAAACAGGCATGTTCTGATGTTCGAAGACATGTTCATACATCAAAAAAGGCATTTCCTTATAATTATTGATGTGCTTCCAGCTTGCACCTAACCTCACCAAAAATGAAGGACGGACCACGCACACCATCTTCCCTGTCATCCCCGACGACGCTCAGGTTTCTGCCTCCACCCAGATTTCCCTGTGTGACCCCAGGATGCACCAAGAAGTGACACTTCATGCAGCCAAATGAACATTTCCCAGACTGAGTGGGATCCCAGCTCCCTGACCAACTCGCTGTGTGACTGTGAATGAATTCCTTCACCTCTCTCTCTCTCTCTCCTGTAAGACAGCAAAACACTGCATTTTATTCATTCTAGGAAGGACATTGTAAAGTCTGTGACATCAGAATGTCTCACAATGGACGGTCCCTTAAATTGGATAAAATTAAATGCACTAGGCTTGGTGGTGAGGATTGAAAGAACTAAAACATAAAATTTGCAACAGTGTTTGGCACATGTGGGGCCTTCAACAGATGCTGACCAGTATGACTCTGTTAATGTATGTGCCTCAAACTGATTTTTCTTTAAAATATACATATTCTCCTATATTCTCTTCTTGTTTAATCCTGGTCACACAGGCCAGAAACATAAAATTTTCCTCACCTTCACCCTCTGCCTGAGGTCACTTCATTGATGCCTTTAGCGTTACAGAGTAAACACTCCACACCTTCCATCCAGGCCCACTTCCCAGGACACTCTGGTCATCATCTCCGGCCCGGAACGTGAACACCTCCGTTAAGTCTCCTTTGCCCTCGAGTCTCCTCCTGGCCTGGGAGCAGATCCTGGCTGTCTCCCCAAGGTCCAAATGCAGCTCCCGTGTGAGACTGGCTCGACCTTGATCATAGCCTGTCTTCTGTCCCCGTCCTTATTCATCTGATGCTCCGTCTTCGTGCGTTATTGACACGCCCAGAGCCCTCCAGAGAACTGCTCCTGGTCTCTTCCCTCTCTCTGAAGCAGTCGTTACCCTTCAAGCCTCAGAAAGCCTCAGCTGTTCTTTCTCCTGCTTCCTGTTCTGCCTAGACAGTTCTGTGAGGCCCCCTTCTGCGGTCCCGCCTCACCCCGTTTCTCTCTCTCCTCTATTTCCCTAATTTGCAACCCTATATCTTCCCTAACTAACAGCATATGCTTTAAGATCATATTTCTTTGTTCCTAATACTCAGTTTTTCCCTGTCACATCGTAATCAATCTGTGATTGGTAAATGACTAATACAATAAACTTGACAATGTGCATGGTATTAGGAGACAATATATTGAGAAAAACATGTAGAGAAAAAAATGACAAAGGCAATAGCATAAGAAAAAAATCCACCTATCTCTTTCCTAGCCCACCAACCAGTTCCTCCTTCCCTGAAAGCCACCTTCCTGCTGCTTTCCTTTCCTAGAAAGTGCCATCAGTCTGGTAATGATTCACACTTCGATGCCCCTGGGCCAGGCCACTGGGGACTTTTTTTCCAGTGTTGACATCACTCTCCGTGTGGACAGCTGATAAATGGATATTGTTCTTATTCTGATTGTCAGACAACATCTTTTAGTGCACTGCCCTGTTTCATGACAAAGGTGACAAACTATCAAAATGCTATTAGAAATAAAAATTGCACATCTGATCATAATAAGTGGTAGAAAATGTGAGTATTAGGAACAAACACCAAACCTCAAGGGCTTGCTCTGATTCACATTGCTCCTTAAATAAATGCTGTGCACTGTACAAAGCAATTGCGTAAGCACTTTCATAGACTCTTTATTATTAAATTGATTTCATTCGTACATTTTATATATACATTATGATCACATTTGACATCAAGGGTTTGTACCAGTATATGACACATCTTGATTCTCATTTTTTCCCATTCATCTATAGCTCCCCACTTTAATAAAATGCCAATGCTCAGGTATATACACAAATTAATTCTGTGTGAATATGACAAAAACTGTACCAGAATACTCATTTGTTAGTTACACTTCAGATTCTTCTGTAGCCTAATGTCAACACCAAGGGCAATATTTCATCATGATACATTCCAAGTTAGACAGCAGCCAGGGATATACCAACAGCCCCTGACCCATAGGCCCCTCACAAAGGCCTCCTTTGGACTTATTGGCCAATGGTCATTAGTGACCTGAGAGAAATGCCAGAGCTCTACTTATTGATACTTTCCTTGCCTGGATCAAAAGTGTACATATACATAGATAAAATTAAGGTAAGAAGTTATATCCAGCCTTTAAAAACAGCAGGTAAATACGTGCTGGTTGGTTTGGAGGGGGAGTAAAAAATGTGGATTGGAGCTTATCAGGCCTTCCCTTGGAACATACTCTTTTGCTTTAGTACAAGGTAAAAACTTAATGAAGTAGAAATGGTGCATCTGGTTCCCAGGAAAGAAAGGTAGGTATTTCAATCCATTTGGTGCCCATCTGAAATGGAGTAACACTCTGTTGCAGTTGCTTATGATTATTTTGTGAATGTTACATCTTATCTCCGATTCCACACCAAGGGAGATAATTAAGTGGGAGATTTCTATTCTGTCCTCTTCTAGGTCTCTGCCTTGTAACTGCATTCTCAGCCAAGCAATGCTGTGACCGAGTCCCTCTGGCGATTCCAACACCAAGCATCCCCAGCCCTGGAAAGAATCTAAGACAGAACCACCTCCTACTAAATCCTGTTCTGCAGTGAGAGTGTACTTCAGTTTACACTGATCACATTAGGGATCAAGATCCCATTTGCATTCTATGCAATTTTCACAAATGAAGAAAAAAAAAAGGCTCGACCTTTAACAAAAATACGGTAAACCAGATTCTTATGACCATCATCTTTCTTGCTGGAACATTATTAGGGCTCAGCAATACCTTTTCTCCTCCCATTCTTAGACATTTAGGAGAATACCACTTCTCAGTGAAATTAAATGAAGCCATTTGTCTGTTTTGGGTCAGTGAAGCAGGCAGAGGAGGTGATAGATGTATTAAGTGAACAGAACTGTCCACGGTCAGAGAGTCTCTGTGCTTCCTTCTCTCACACTGTGACCACAGACCCAAATACCCGGTTACAGGTGTCACCCAAACAAAAGGCCTTGGAAGTTACAGTGCCACATGGTGGGCGAGCTAAATCCCCAGTGGACTTGTGTGACAAAAGAAGGTTTTAGTTGTTATGACACCATCGTCTGAATTTATGCAGACAGTGCAATGACTTTGGACCTTGGGGAGGGGGATTTGTTCCTCTGTTCTCCACCGTCGGTCATCAGTAAAATACAAAAGCATTCAAAATCACCCAATTCCAAAAGGAGATTATGCCCTGCTCCATCTTTTCCAAATCAGTAGTGTTAAAATCAGGTTGCTAGAACAGAGCAAAATCTCCTGCTGTAGCTCATAATTTTCACTCTAATTAATGCTCTATATGTTATGACAAGAAAATTGAGCTGTTGCCGAGTGTGATTGCAATTATGAAGCATGTTGAGGGTTATAATTAATTTAAATCTTAATAGAGACTGAACATTATCAGTGTGGCTTCTGAATCATAAAGACTGAAACTGTAGGCATCTTGTGCAAAACTACACTGGGCTAATAATCCCTTAACTAACTGTTTAACATCCAGCATCATTTTCCAAAAATATGGGGGAAATATTTTCAACCTACAAGTACAAAAAAATTCTTAGTATTTTGTGTTTCCATGGTCTTAACTGAAATTAAATCACCTGAAAATTATTGTAATAAATATTTAAATATTAGGCTCCTGGGTAAACTTTTTTCAGAAAATTCCTTCTAACTTTTCTACAAATAAATACATTCTGAGATGACCCCTCATTTTTGGGGGGTAATCCAAAGATGACACGTACAGGACTTTATGTGCTTCATACATAAAGCACTTTCTTAGCACTTTCTTTGCTGTTCAATTGTGCCCAGCTCTGAAGAGAGAATTGTTTTAGAAAGAGTGACATGGTCCTCTCACTCTTCACATTCATCATCTACTAATTCCTGCTATCAAGTGTATGCTCTGTTATTTTCTTTCCAAGTTTTGAGTTGCAAAAATGGTATCACAAAATGTGAATAGTAATATAGGATGACATCCACCTGGACAGCTCAGTTATCTGTAGTAAGTCTGAATCAAGAAAACAATGATTGAAGTCTTTGGGAATTCAGGCTTCTTGTACACACGCGCGCATGCACATGTGCACACGTGCACACACTGAAAGGTGCAAGGTATCTACCTAATGCTTTTCACTTGCTAAATGCTTTATACCTAGTACATCATCATCACAAAACCCCAGGACAGAATAGTAATACTGTCCCTACTTTACAGATGAGGTCATTTAAATGCAAAGAGAATGAAGAACCTGTCCAGGATGTAACAGGGGATGGATACGAGATCTGAATATAAACCTAACTCAACAGCTCTTCAGAAACCTAACTTTACCTATTAAGCATTTGCAAAGACCATGAACTAAAACTCACTGTCTCATTTCCAGAAGGGTCTCTACAGCCTAGTCCCAGTTACTGCTTGTTTAATAATCACTCTGGATTGTGTGGTTCAGGCATTTGGAAGGACACAAGAAGAGACCATGTAACTTGGCTCAGTGAAGCTAGGTGAACTCAGCTCGGTGAGAGTGAGTCAGTGCAGGTATCAGGAGATAACGAGGATCATCTGATGTGTCTTCAGTCCTGTGTTTAAAGGAGATGCGTAGGTCCTTAGCTGGGGCTGTTGACTGCACATCTCCTCTGAGTGGCCTGAGCTTCCTCATAACATGGAATCTTAGTACACCCTGATCTCTTAGCAAAGGACCCCAGGCCCCTCAAAAAGAACAATTTGTGTAGAACTTACATTGCTTTGAAGACATCCGGCATCTTTTCTGCCATACTCAACACAAAGCTGGCAGATGTAAGGGGAGAGGATGTAGACTCCACCTCCCAAGGTCAAGGTCACAGGAACAGGGTGCCATATTATGGGAGACTGTTGGCAGCCCTCTTGGGGAAGGGATATCTACCACCAGGCCTTACCTCTGTCCTATCTAATCCACCCAGGAATATTCAAACATATCCCGAGTAGAAAGAATGGAATAATAGGCATGAGTGAACACTGCTGAGCCTCAACAATGACCAACAATCTTTCAATTCAAATAGTAAATGTGAAGGATGGTGTTATGGTTTGTGTTTAGACGTCCTCCAAAAATCTGTTGTGGTCATGGATGGGACTACTCCAGATGTGGCTGGGTCTAGGGTGTGTGACACAAGGCTTGATTGATGGTGCGATGCTAGGATCAAGGGCATCAGGATTAAAGGTGTGAGTGCTACTTGTCCTAAAATAAAAGGGACAGAAAGACACTATTAAGGTCTCTTGTGGTTTTGCTACTTTGTACATATCATGAAGTATTTCTATCCTGTGTTGGAGCCAGCTGATTATGGACAGAAATTTCTGCAAACTAAACTAAATTAACCTCTTCTCCTTTCACTTTGAGTGTCAGGTATTTTGTGCCATCAACAAGACAGGTAATTAAGACAGATAGCTAACAGGGTAGGAATTTAAAAATATAAACAGTAGTTTCTATTGGAAATGGAAAAATTATAGACAGCAGATTCTAAAACTCAATACCTATAGCCTGAAGATCATTTAATTCAAGACCTAAAAATCCACACAGCTCAGTATCCCCCTGGCCTTCCTGTATTCTAGCACTAAAAATAAAAGATCAGAATTCTGAATAATGGCCCTACTATCTAGACGAGGTTCAGTTCTTTCTAGAATATTCCAGGAAGGAAGGCAGCAAAGTGTGTGCTATATTTTATATAGATTTGCATTTGAAAGAGACACTTGAGGAGATGAGCATGTTAATCTCCCATCAAACCATTTAATTCTCAGGACTCACTTGGGGATCATTACTACTCCGGTAGAAGAGATGTGTCCTGTGCTGGTTCATCTGGGTGAGAGAAAAAGAAAACACACTGCTCGTTGTTTGTGCCCAAGTTCCTCCCACAACTACTAACCTGGCACATGCTACACATTTGTGCAACTCTGTGCCAGTGTAGGTACACATTTGTAGACATGCACCTGTTTTGATTATTTAATTTTGATCTTTATCTCCTCAAACTATTTTTTTAAAAAGAAGATTTCCTATGGCCTTGAGTTTCAAAAGCAGCAAAACTAATGGGATAATTGAAGACAACACAAATCCATACACAATCTACCTAAGCAAGACCGGCAGTTATCACTGTTGGCTTTCCCCTGTAGATCAGCTTGCCTAGTAACAAATGTCCATTAGCATTTCTTCAGGCTACACCAGCCAACCACTGAAAAGAGCCTGACACAGATAGAAAGTCTGGACAGATCCTTTGTGCTATAGGCAGCAGAGTTTCTCAGTAGAGGACATCATACTATGGGATCATCAATGTGAAAAAGATATGTGATGGGATTTCTAAATTCAGTTTTGATCTTTAATGTCTGAATACCACCAGCTAGTTAAAGTGTATCTTAATTAAACAGGAGAATTATACAGAGACAATCTGGTCTCTTTGATCAATAAAAGTTCCATAAAGTTTAAAAATCTCTCCCTCTCACCCCTCACCTCCACCCAAGTCTTAGTGTTATTTTCCCTTGTTTATTAAATATGCCTAACATAAAAGTTTAATCATTTCTTTGTTTTAGTTGCTATAGCCCAGTGCGTTTGCTATGGGCCACGGGCTTGCAATGGTTACAGTGGACACCTGAGAAGGCCACAGGTGTGACAGACAAGGACAGCCGGAAATGAACCTGAGCATGGTGAAGACAATAAGCAAGAAAGGGGTCAGGTGCAGGTGACAGCCCTGTTCCTACTATCCCAATACTCAGTAGGCCAAGGTAGGGGGGTTGTGAGTGTGAGGGGAGCATGAGCTACATAATAAGGCTTGGTCTCAAAAAAGCAAAAAAAGGAAGGAAAGAAGGAGAGAGAGGGAGGGAAGAAAGGAAGGGAAAGTAGTGGGAGGGGAGGGAAAAAAGAAAGGGAGCTTTCTTTCCCAATAGTTTTTCCTACACTTAAAATTTTTTTCAAAAGAACCTATGAACTATTTAAAATTGATAAGCACGTGTATCAAGGTCATCAGGTATGAATTCAATATAACATAAATTTTTTAAAAACTAAATTTATACCAGATCTTTAAAATTCAAATATGTAGCCAAGCATGAGGGTGCACAATTGCAATTTCAGTACTCGGGTGGCAGAGGCAGGACGATATCAAGTTGGAAGCCAGCCTTGGCTATCTTATCTCTATCTCCAGCCTTGGAGATCTTATCTCAAACAAAAATATATAAAATTTTTAAGTTTCAAAAGTTAAAACTATATAGATAATCCTGGTCTCCCTAAAAATAAGTGGAGCCATATAATAGACTTTAGAAAAGAAAGCATTGTGGGCCGGGGAGTTAGCTCAGTGGTTCCAGCACCTGTCTTGCAAGCACAAGGGCCCAGGTTCGATCCCCGGTAACCACATACCACACTGGGTGTGAAGACTCACGCCCAGCAGCAACCAGTACCACATACCACAGTGTCGGGGCGTGGTGGCTCACGCCTGTAATCCCAGCACTCAGGAGGCAGAGGCAGGAGGATTGCTGTGATGTGAGTTTGAGGCTAAGCTCAGGGACAGCCTGAACCACAAAGTGAGACCCTGTCTCAAAAAAACCTTAAAAAAAAAAAAAGAAAGAAAAGAAAAGAAAGCATTGTTGAAGATAAAGATATTCTTTACAATATAATAATTTCAAACACATTAATTGGTACAGGATAATAATTGTATATTTGTTCATATCAAATAAAGTAATTCATTTATAAAGCAAAAAGTAAAGAACTGCAAAGTCTGATGTATCTATTATTATAATAAAAGATTTTAACATACTTGTTATTAACAAGTTAAGATGACAAAATTTACAAAGAAACAGATCTCTGGTCAGGCACAGTGGTGCACGCCTATAATCTCAGCATTCATGAAGCTAAGGCAGGAGGATTGCCATGAGTTCAAGGCCAGTTTGGGCTAGATAATGAGTATAAGCCCATCCTGAATTACACAGTGAGACACTGTCTCAAAAAAAAAAAAAATCTCAGCAACCAAATAGATGAGTCTAAATCAATAGACAGATGGAGAACCCTAAATCATATCATTAGAGAATAAATATTTATTTGAAATACACATGAGAAATATACAAAATAAGCTAAAAACAATGTCCTACACCTAGTTCCATCACCCTTCAGACAATCAGGATGTATGGGCCATGTTCTTAGATCACAGCATAATCACATTAGACTAGAAACACAAAATTGATTCCAATAGGATAGGAGCATGGCTCAGAGGTAGAGCTCTGTCTATCATGTATGAGGACCTGGGCTCCATCTCTAGTACTAGGAAAAGTAAAATTTGTACAATTCATACCATGAATTCATACAATTCAGAAGAATTCAGAAGTTCACTCTCAAGTAACTCACGGGAAACAGAAGAAATCATATCAGAAGTCATAAAGTATTTACTTAGAACTGAAGAATGAAGACATTTTTCTCAAAGTAAAAAACTCGAGGAGAAATATACATCCCTAAAATACTTTCCAAATATAAGAAGACAGGTAACGACTGAAGCAGATTTAGGAGTGTCAGAACACATTGACCAAAGACCATGAGCTCTGTCCACATCCACTTCCACCGGGGAACCTCGGCCACAACTTGGCAGGGTAGTGGTGTGCCCCAGAAGCAGCCTGGCCACACATCACAAACAAAGTCTGTGCTTACTCAGGGAAAGAAAGATAGAAAAGTAGGATGATTTTTTTTTTTTTCTGAAAACAATAAGAACAAGTAGAAACATGGGGAAATTACTTTTTCTTTGATCCTTCACTGACGTATCATCAATCTCTCCCACAGTCCCCCATGCATAACCATACAGTTCACTATGGGGAGTCAGCAAATGTAACGAACTGTATGTCCCATCAGCCGTAACTAAACTCCCAACACTGTCTCTACTTGCTGCCACAATTTAGAATCTGGCTTCAGGACACAGTGTGGTAGGAAAGATCACTCAAATGAGCTTGTTTCTTCACTTAATTTTCTCCATGCAAAATAGTGACACATTTCTCAAATGCTTTCTGGTAAGGATGAGATGATAAAAATAATACAGCCCAGGCCTGGTGGGTCCTCCTCTTGGAAACTATTTCACAGGAGCGTATCCCTAACATAGGTAGTAAAGGAAGTTTCTAGAAAACACTTGGCAACAACCTAAACTAAAAGTTTTAACATATCAGAAGCAGATACAGAGAGAAATATTGGTGAGTGTCAAAATGAGAAGGAAAGAATGAAAATCACCCAGGGAAACATCAGCCATATCCAGAAAAGCACTGTTCTGGATTTATTCTGACTAAAAGTAGCAGCTACATAACTATCACGAACTGGATATATCAGGCTAACAAACCACAGACTTTCCCATCTGGGTGGTATTCTTGGTAGACAATCAAAGGACTCCTCCCTCCCCTCAGCATTTGCCACAGTGTGGGAAAATCTAACAATAACAATCAAGCCTTTCTATTCAGTCACCATGTCTAAATAGACAATGCTAAAATACAAATGCTATTTGTGAAAAATGTTAAATAGTTTTGTTGCTGCTAGTGTGAAAGAAGGGGAAATATTGCCATTAAGTTTTAAGGTAAGAAGAGGTAAAAACATTCCCTAGGGTGTGAGTTTGGGCTCTGGACCGGGGTTAAAATTTCTACTGTTCACCAAAGTTGTGTGACCTGGGGTAAGTTGCATATATCTTGTGAAGTTTTTCCTTTGTGTATAAAACAGGGCCAAAAATACCTGCCTCACGGGTGAGATGAAGTCTAAAAGCATTGCGTGGTGTGGGACACACAAGGCATGGGGGGAGTGGGAATAATGATCAGTGATGGAAAAGGGGGTTCATCTGGGGCTCGCACCAGCCAAGGAGGCCGAGTCTGAGCAGAGAGCCCGGTGCCAGAGGCCGAGTCTGCTGAAAATGGCACACAGGTGCCAGATGTCTGTGGAGAAGTAGCTGAGGAAGCGGAGAATACCAAGGAAGGAGTGGGACATAGAAGATTTATTTATCTTCCTTCCCAGTGAAGTCCGAGGCCAGGAGACAAAGTGCTCTCCGTCTGAAGCCGAGGCAGTTCAGACCCAGAATAATGAGCCATGTGAGTTCTGCGTACAGCCCAGCGCAAAGAGGCCAGGCCCTCCTGTGTCTTCACTAACAGTGAGATGCAAATGGCTACCTACCTCCTGTTCACCAGGCAGGACCTACTGACCAAGCACCACACATAAATTCCACATGAAAGCAGGGCATCTGTTGCCCAGTAATGTAACTTTTCCAAACACTGCACACACAGATTTATAGTGATGCTGGGCAGCCATGCAAAAGGTTGCATTGTGTTCAGTAGTATTGCTTCTAATTTCAGGAGGATTTCAGTTGGGGACCTTTGAAGTGGGAGCTTGAATCATGCATCTGTACATTCCTCATTTTCCACAGTTATTAAACACTTGCCAGTGCCAGGGTATCCCATTGTTCATTCACTCCTTTGGCACGCTAGTGTGGGGGTGGATGCCAACCACACAACAGCCACAGGGACACAGACAAATAGTAGGTGAGGTGGGGGCAGCACAGGGATGAGAGGGTGCATGCCAGAGGCACACACATTTGGGACAAGCCATACTGTCTATGCTCAGAAGTCTCTTAGCTCCCTGGACAAGGTACAAAATCTTTCAGAGCTGTTCGCAAAAGCACAAAAATGCCTAAGTTTATCAGAGGATGGATGGCTTTCTGCACCAGTAAGTTCTCCGCGATAAGTAATAATAAAAGCATACCTGCACTCTAACATTTTCTTCTTCTTCCTCTCTCTCTCTCTCTCTCTCTTAGGCCTGGCTACCAGCCATGAGTCAAAGAGAGAGTCCCGGTAGGGTCTCCTGAGGTCAGAGTAGGAAGGCATATTTACAGTGAAGGGATCAACCTTGGCCACAGAAGTATGAGTTACAACCAGCACTACATGTTTGCTCTAATTAGTTCTTTTCTTTGGGACACAGAGTGGTGTATATAAAATACTTCGTTCCTACACACACCAGATTGTCATTGCTAATTATCATTATAATGCTTTAATAGTAATTTTCCCAACCGGAGAGTTCAAAAACTCTTCACCTACTTTATCTCCTTTTTTCTCCAAAATATCCTTATGAAATAGCTGGAAGAAAGCTATTATTATTGCAACCAGTTAGACGCATAAATGAAGCCAAAGCTCAGGTGCTTATATAAGACCTAGCCTGAAACTCATTTTTCGTTGTCGTTTGTGGACTCGGTTTCCGCGCTCCCAGAGTGGTACCTGCTAACTCACCTACAGCCATGTGTTTCCCATTGTGTGACCCACGCCAACTGCCCTGCTGAATGCAGAAGGGTCTGTGGGGAACCTTCACTCTGGGGAGTCAGCCGATGTGAGATTTGTCACTAAAATGGAGCTATGAGCAGCAAATCAAATAGCCTTTTACAAAGCCAACCAAACCTTGCCTGAATCCTCTAATGCAGGGAAGCCACACATCTTAGGTCATTCTTTGGTGTAGAAGCTTGTCTCGTGCATCTTCAGATGCTTAGCAGAGCCCTTACAGCCTATGCACAGAAGAGGCCCGCAAGCATCCTCACCAGCTGGAACAACAAAAACTGTTTCCAGACACTGCCAAATCTTCCTTGGAGAGGGAAGCAGAGAATAAAACCATCCTCTTCTGAGAACTACTGACCTAATCAATTAAAAATTTTTAAATGTGCTAAGTTCCACGGCACATGGCAGGAGTCCTCAGACACTAAGACAGCGGAAGTAGGTAGATCAGAAGTTTGAGAACAGCCTGGGAAATTGAGCAGAAGCCCGTCTCAGTCAATCTAGGGAAGTACCCAAAGGAAAACAGGTTGGCCAAAGGAGCACTGGAAGAATGATCACCCAGTTAGCAGTTGCTAGAGACTCAATGCCACCCAGAACAGGAGAGATGGCAACTGGCCAGACCTCTGACCAGTTCAGTTGTACTGCTTAGAAAATATGGAGGAGGCTAGGCTTTCAAATTCGCTTGTGAAATGAAGAGATAAATAATGGTGAGTACAGTGGGTGGCAAAATCTATCTTCAAACAGATTTTAGACACCTGGAACGATGGATTGAATTAAATAAAATGTTCTTTCCTTAACAGAGACAACTGTATCCAAAAATCTCAACTATGGAAATAGTATGGAGGTAACAAGGCATAGCAAACACAGATGTGGGAAAAGGATTTAATAATTTTTGGCAGCAATGTGTTCAATGAAGGTGAACTATAAAACACTGATGTCCCTTCCTGACACCCTGAAAATGGGGCAAGGCTTTAGGTTTCACTAATAGAAATATAATTTTCAGAATGAGGGCCAGGGATTTAGTTCAGTGGTTCTGGCATCTGCCTGGCAAGCACAAGGTCCTGGGTTGGATCCCTGATAACCACATACCCCAATGCCAGGCATGTGACTCATGCTGGTAATCCCAGCACTTGGGAGGCAAAGGCAGAATTTCTGTGAGTTCGAGGCCAACCTGGGCTACATAGTGAGCTCAGGGCCAGTCTGAACTACAAAGTGAGACCTTGTCTAAAAAAATAATTAGAATGAAAGAGGTGACAGATAGTCCTCAAAAACACTGCATTTAGAAATCTACAGATGAACTAAAACTTATCGACAAACTGGAATACATCCAAAGAGCAGCAACCCCAGCGAGGAAGAAGTCTGGAAGTGGACCACGCATGAAAAACTGAGATTACAATCAGTAGAAAGCCCTATAAATATGATAGGTGTTTTTACATCTTTTGAAAATATTAGCGCTAATGATCAAATTAGGACCAGAAAGCAGACATTATAGGGAGTCAACTTTAGAATTTCACAGAAAAAATAACTTTGCTCCACTCAAAGTTGCCCACAGATGTCTTCCTCAGAAAGATATGAGAAGGTTCTTCAGCCTAAACCCAGTGACCACTGAACAAGCAACTTACTATGTCTATAAGCCTCCATTTTTCTATCTGTAAATGCAAGTAAGAACAATGGGCCTTCTGAACTAAGGCATGGTAACAGGTTGGCTTCTAGAACACACTTCTTTAAACAGCTTCTGTTTCTTGTAATTTGTTTTCTATAACCTCTTTCTCACTCTCCTCCATCAGAGGAGTGTAGGTACACCAACCAATATATGACGTTTCCAATATACTTTAACTCATATTAGAAAGCAACTATACCTAGAACACATGATTAGAGGAACTATAAGCCTAAAACTCAGTTTCCTAACTATAAAAGAAAGCAGAGAATGATAGAACATTTACTGCTTTTATGATATTGGAACCAAGCAGTACAAAAACTGTTTGCATTTCCCAACTTACCTTTCTGGTTAAAAGCTTTTGTAACCACTTGTCTTTGTACTATCCACATCAGCTATGAGAATCTCAGACTATAGCAACTGAGAGCATGACGCCCTCCTAGACTCCCCTCCTGTGTTACACAGGGAACACACAGCATTCACTTTCCTGGCTCATGTGAGCTTGTGCACCCCAAGGCCGCCCTGGGGAACACAGGGCACTTCCCACAATCTTCCCTCCAATGGCTCTGCAGCAGTGCCAGCTACATGAACATCATAGCAAATGTCCTAATGTAGGACCTGCTATGAGGGCTAAGCACAAAGGACTGTATACTTAGAATGGCCATAGAGAGAAAAATCATAGTAATTTGTCTTGGGCGTGTGGTCCACAACAAATTACTATGCTAGTTACCAAGAAAATTCTTCCTTTGATGAAAGGATTGGCAGAATGTCATCTGGAATAGGATAAGATGCCAAACTTTCCTCTTGTCCCTGGGTCTCTCTCTGTCTGTCTCTCTCTCTCTGTCTCATCTTCCTCTCTGTCTCTGTCTCTTTCACTCCTCTCTCCCCAACTGGAAAGCTCAATACTCCAACATTCTTACTTTGCTTGTCCCACGTCTCCTAACTGCATCATCTATTCTAGTCCAGATCAGGGCAAGAAAACAGGGCAAATGAGGCTGCGACATCACAAAGCTTTGGGGCTGCCTCCCCTATCTCTATGAGGCCTGAAGACCTGAGAAGAACTGCCTGTGCGGCCGGGCACCTCTCTCTGCACACACTCACAAAGCCTTGTCTGGTCCAAAGGCGGCGTCATGCAGCTCTCAGGTCTTTGCCTGCAGCATGCTGGTTCTTTAACTTGAATGCTCTCCTCGATCTTTAAAACACAATGCAGACAATACCGCCTTCCTGTGAAAGCCCTTCATGGCTCCTAATTGGAGACTGCCCCTAACTCCATGCAATTTCCACTGAAAACTTCCTGAGGCCAGACATGATGGCTCACACCTCAAATCCCAGCCCTCGGGAGACAGGACCAGCCTGGGCTACACTGTGAGCTCAAACCAGCCTGAACTACAAAACAAGACACTGTCTCAAAAAAAAAAAAAAAAAAAAAAAAAAAAAAAAAAAAAAAAAAAAAAAAAAAAAAAAAAAAAAAATTGAATTGTCCTGAAGACCCTCAGGCCCTCAAGGCCTGGGGAAGTGTTTGTTTCTAATTATTCTGCACTTACTAAGGCAGATTTACTTCTCCGCCAATTTCTACTTTCCCTTTCATGTGGATGATAAATCTTGATAAATAGCAGGATCCTTCTACTTAACAAACGACTTGCCACAAACCTCTCTTGAAGTGGGTAAGTGTGTGACAGACATGGTATAGTACGGAGCGCTCAGAAAGCTTCTGTGAAAGCCAGTGAGCACACTGTGGTCTCCTCTTTTTCTGTGATGGGGACTCTAGCACCTACCTGAACCACTAGTTCAATGTCCCGCTCCAGGCTGATGCAGACAAAGCTAGAAGATCCTAAGACTAACGTCACAGCAGAGGCTTAGGCCGGCCCTAAACTATTTCCCTTTAAACTTCATTCATGGGACAGAGTGTTGTGGTTTGGGGACCTGATGATAGAGTAGCAGCTAATGGACTTTTGGAAGGTGCCAACTGAGCAGCGCCACTGACAAAAGTAGTAGGACGTTTTCCCAGGGCTGGTATGTGTTCACCTGATTGTTGCTCCTTTCAGCAAAATCCTACATAAGGAGCTGAGGATTTAACTCAAAGGTTTTGGCACCTGCCTTACAAGCGCAAGGGCCTCAGTTCGATCCCGGTAACCACATACAACAATGCCAGGTATGGAGACTCACGCCCACCTGCAATCAGAATCACATACCACAGTGCTGGGCATGGTGGATCATGTCTGTCATCCTAGCACCCGGAAGGCAGAGGCAGGAGGACTGCTGTGAGTTCAAGGCTGAACTCAAGGCCAGCATGAACTACAAAAGTGAGACCCTGTCTCAAAAACAAAAATCCTACATAAGAGAGAGAAGCTCCGGCCCCAACCAGCCAGTCTACCAGCAGAGAGGGAGGAAGTAGTTTGGCGAACAGTCTACAACCAGCAGACAGAGAGTCTAACTTGGAGCTTTTTGAAGCTGAACAGGCTGCCTCACTCATAATCCAAAGTAAAACTACAGTAGGCTTCGGCCAAAGGCGGGAGCACAGGAGACTGTCTGGGAGGCAAGACCGAGGCCCATCACTCCCTCGGGACAGTGCTCTCTATAGGAGATTTCCGTCAAATATGGAAGCAATTCATCAGCAAAGATCAACATGCTTATTTTCTAATCCTCTCCAGCTAACTTGGAGGAGGAGAGCTGACAAAGCACAGAGGTCAGTTTATAACAAAACAGCCTCGAAGCTCAAAAACAATAAAAAGACAAGACCTCTGATGCTGGTTTCTCATATACAGAATGGAAGAGCAGCAAGTAGGCAGCAAAGACCAAGGTTTTTGGAGGATCGTGCTGCCTGTGAAGCGAGTGTAAGCCTGCCCCCAGGACAGTTCAAGCCCTAAAACAGCATCTCCAAACTTAGGTTCCAGAGAGGAAGCCTGTGGCTGTAGCCCTCATGAAAAGTATGTTCATCATGTCCTCACAGAATGACCATGGGGGACAGAGCACCCTGGAAGGTGAAGCCAAGGAGCAGTAGAGACAGTCACCATGGAAACCATACCACTGCCCAGGCTGGGATGGACTGACTGGGCCCAGCAGGATTCAAAAGTTTCCTTGGCCTCATATCTGTGACTTTCACTTTTTCCTTTGCGGCCATTATATTAGAGTCATTATCTTCCCACTCCACCATTAAATTTTGGATGTGATAACAAATCATGTTTTGCCAAGCCATGAAAATCCTCTGAGGGAACTCACTGCACAATGCACAGAGACCCTGACCTTGAGCTGAAGCTCTGACTGTGTTTATGTTGAGACATCTCATCAGGGAAGGGGTTAGGGTCTGGTGTGAGAGATATGAGATCAATATCTGAAAGGACTGTGGGTGGACTGGCAAAGGGAGATGTTTCCTATTTGTTCCTTCTTTATATGGCAAGATCTTGGTTTTAAAAAAAAAAAAACTAGGCACACAGAGCAATAGGAGAAAGCACTTGATGTTTTCATTCAGAATTGCTTTAGGAAGATGCTCTAACAATGGCAGACAGTGTTCATTAAAGAAGGTGTTCCAGCTAGAGGCCACTGTTCCTCAAGGAGGAACGAATCAGGCTTAAACAAAGCTGGGTGCAAGGGAAACAGAAGAAAGGAGGTGGGAGAGAGAGAGATCAAAAGATGTTGCTCAATTCGGTGATGAGGCCCTGATAGCAGAGCAAAGGAAAATGTAAACTGTGACTCCTTGGTCTCATCCAAGTGTCTAGTGAGTGGTCATGTCAGGAACTGATTCAGGGAAACGGCAGGAGGAGCAAAGCTGCGCCAGCCCAGATAAGCCCTGCTCTGCACACACTGCATGTGAGCTGCTGGAAAGACACATAGGAGTCCAACACACACTTAGTCCCTGAGGACAGAGAAAAGCCGACTGAAGACTAGAAAATGACTCACCAATGATAATAACTGTAGTAGAAAAGTAGACCGAAGCATAAGGAGAAAGTCGATAGAGTAGGAAACCAAGAGCTGTCCCACAAGATTGAAAAATTTATGATTGGAAGATATTTCCCTCACTGGGCAGTGCAGCCTACAATAGTTCTTAAAGGGTGGTTCCCAGGTCAATGACCTCAGCACAATATGATGTTATTGGGATGAATACAATATTGTGTCTTCCCTAAAATTCATATGTTGAACCTCTAACCTCCAGTACCTCAGAAGATGACTGCATTGGAGTTAGGGCCTTTAAAGAGATGAGGTTATACAATGGTTCCTAATCTGACCTGACTAGTGTCCTCTTACAAGGACATTTGGATGCACAGAAAAAACAGCAGTGGTACACATGGAAGGATGGCCATTTCAGGGGCATCTGCAAGTCAGGAAGAGAGATGCCCTCAGACCCAGCCCTGCTGGCACTTTGATCTTGGCCTTCCAACCTCTAGAACTGAGAAGACAGGTCATCTGTTGCCTCACCCACCCAGCCTGTGATACTCGGTTACGGTGGCCACAGCAGATCAAAAGGAATGAGAATGCATAAGGAGGTAAGTTCTCAAGATTCCGCTTGAACCTGCTGGGTCAGAAACTTAAGGAAGGAGCCTCGTGATCTGCATTTTAACAAACCTTCTGGGTGAATCTAAACACTGGTAAATTTGAAAAACACTAGAATATTATGGGCTTAAGAACAGAGGAGGCTAAAATAAATAGAACGCTTTCTTTTACCCAGAGTCTTTATATTCTTTTTTTTTTCAATAGGCAAAAATAAGCAGGTAAGTATGTCTTAAATAATCTGCTTCAGTTTTCATTAAAACTAACTCAGCTAATAACACTGGTATTAACAGAAGCATTTGTTATATATGTAGCCATTAGTTTCTATACTATAAGCCAATAGTCCCAACTTCCAAGGTGCCAGAGAATTGCTTGGGAAGCTTATGAGATGCAGAGCCCCAAACTTAAGATTCTCTGGTCCATATGGAGGCCAGGCTTGAAACATCATTGTGTACTAGATAATCCTAACAGAAACATCAGTACCACAAATCACTTTTCTCTCATCCCCTCGAGGAGTTAAGTGGGTGGAAGAGGCTGTGAGATCAAGAAAAGAGATTTGAACGGTTCAAGAAAAACCCTCAGAATGCTGTTTCAGTTCATTCTCGGTCTTCCCAGACAATGTTTCCATCCACTTACTCCAAATAATAGTAATTGCAGATCTCTGTAAGACCAGTTTTTCCTCTGGGAACAGCGACTTCAGAGGCTGAAATTTCAGGTAACATGTTCTGACGAATGTCCCTCAAACTCTCCCACTACTTTCAGATGTTACAGTTTTTAGTTCTAGTTGCCTCTGAAGAAGCCACATCAAGGCAGGTCACTACTGGTAACATCAAACAGATCTGATGTTTTTGGATCTCAGTCCGAGGCCACTTCCTGTTCTCCAAATAAGGAGAGTTAGTCATCTTCCTTGGAACTCTATTATAATAAAATACAAATTTTCACTTTTGCTTGTCTACTGCCAATATATCACATAACACAAGGGAAATGCTCCACTTTACCACAAATCAAGCTCTAAACATGTGCTCAACACAGAATTAAGACATGCAAACCTTCTGGCCAAATAAGTGCCACTACTACTTCAGATACTTTGACATAATGTCTATTCCTCACGTGGCTAGAAGCAAGTAAATAAATGGAGTAAGGATTAATTAATGACTAAAATAAGTCAACCAGAGCTTTCCATGGGTAACAGCTCTGTCCTATTTTTGTCTTTAACACCGAATTCCAGTTTTTTTGTCCTTTCTTCAGTGTTTCTACTCCTGCAGGCCACAGAGTCAAAACACTTTAATCATTTGAATGGTTTCTTTCTATTACCACTATTCCACAGATTAAGTTCCTACCCCAAACTTCAGAACCTCTCTCAGGATGGAAAAGCCACCGAGTCCAAAGACTCTCCCAGCCCTTTGCAGGGAACCCAGCGAGCTTCCCCAGCTCCAACAGTCACCTTGTTATTCTTGGCAACAGGTCTGCATCCAATAGAAACACCCAGAGCCGAACACTAGTAACAAAAATGGAATTTGGTACTTCTAAGGAGTTTGAGTGAATTGGACAACAAGATTAAAATGATGAGGTCAGATCCCAAACAAGAGAATTAAAGAATTAGAATTACTCAGGACAAGGAAGGCGGAGAGGACTGAGTCACCGAGGTTGCTGGCTTGTTGAAGAGCTCTCTATTCAGAAGAAGGGCTGGCCCTCACTGCCACACAGGTTTCATCTGCACAGCTTTCTGGGGTTGTAGAAGCCCTTGAACTGACCTGGGGCTCCTTTGCCCAGTGGAGGCTGTGGGGAGTCTTGGGGAAGGAGCTGCACTACAACCGCCTGTGTGGCTGATGGACCTACAGCCCCTCTCCAGCCCTGGTCCTGTCCCCGCAGCTGGATGCAGGCAGCTCTTCCTCTGGGCTCTTTCTAGGAAATCATGAAGGCCTGGGAGGCTAGACGGTGCTTCAGCTCCTGCTCACCGTGGCTGCTGAAACAGAAGCCCAAGCCCCTTCCAACCAAGTTTTCACAAAAAGGAATCCTTTCTCTTTCCACCAAAACATGAAAAGTGTCACCACGCTTACTCTGAAGAGGGTTGGCTTCTTGGCTTATTAGTGTACATTTGTAATGCACAGCAACTGCATTCACCTTGGGAGTTGGTACATGCACAGATCACCTTTTTTTTTTTTTTTTAAGGTTTTTTGAGACAGGGTCTCACTTTGTGGTTCAGGCTGGCCCTGAGTTTAGACTTAAATCACATCAGCAATCCTCCTGCCTCTGCCTCCCGAGTGCTGGGATGACAGGCGTAAGCCACCACGCCCGGCACTGTGGTCTGTGGTACTGGTTGCTGCTGGGCGTGAGTCTCCACACCCAGTATTGTTGTATATGGTTACCGGGGATCGAACCCGGATCCTTGCGCTTGCATGACAGGCACCGGAACCACTGAGCTAAATCCCCGGCCCACACAGATCACCTCTTAATCATTCATACCTCCCTGCCTTCCCCATCATCCCACCTTCCCCTTTCCCGGGTCCTCCACCCTTTTCTAGGCAGAAGTAGTCAATGAATCCAGGGTACACTGAGCTGTAATATATCCCTGGTCCTTCTGGGTTTTTGTTTTGTTTTGTCGTGCTAAATTGCTCAAGCTGATGATGAGATTGTAACAAAAAAGGAAACAAATTTTATGTATATGGGGGGGCGGTAGGGTGGGTAGGGATATGGGAAAAAATGAGAATTAAGTTGTGTCTTATACTGGTACAAATCCCCATTATGGAGTGCAATCATGATGCATATATGTAATGTACCAATAAAGATTAAAAAATAAAAAAATAAATAAATTGCTCAAGCTGAAGTCAGACTCGAGATCCCCCTGCCTCAGGCTCTTGAGTAGCTGGGATTACATACTTATGCTCAAGAAGAATTCTTATCAGAGGACTTTCCCCCTGGTCTTTGCATCCTGTCAGGTGCTCACTTTTTCCTGCTCAGCTTTTATTACACATTTCATTGAGTTTCACACCCACAGACACAGCCTCTGCCCAGCCATCCCCGCGAGTGATACCCTGGTCACAGAGTCTTCCGGTTGTCAGGTCACGTCATTCCCTGGCTGTGGTAAGAAAAGGCATAGTGAGTGTACAGAATTCCAGACAGAGACACTCTCTTTTCCATCGCAAAGCCTTTCCAGAAGGAAAATCGTGAGCATGAGGCTTCGGGGTGACATCCAGATACAAGGCATAGTGCTAGACAAAAAACCTAACTCGGATCATTGGACTGCTCTCTATTCCACCAGAATGAACACCCAAACTCCAGAGCAGGCTCCCAGGCCCCAGCCCAACATCTCTCTCCGACCGCCCGGATGCCACACGCGCTCCGGCCACTGCCCTGAAGCCCCAGCCTGTGCTGCTCCCGATCTCCCTGACCTCCCCAAGTCCTTGCCGTCAAACACAACTGCATTCTGACGGGCAGCATCTATCTCCCACATCGCTCCGCTCCAGCCCTTTCCCAGCCCTCAGCCTCCCCATCTTCCACCCGCAGGAGACCAGCTCTGTCCTCCACGACGAGGACCACCTGTCACCTCACTCCTCTGTCTCATTCATTTATTCGGTAACTTCTCACAGAGCGCCTACCACGGGTGAACACTAGAAGACACAAGGGTGAGCACCACGGGGAAAGCTCCGCCCATGTGGGGGTCACATCTTAGTGGAGGGTTCATTCAACGGCAAGCTTAATATGTAAGTTATATCAATTACAGAGTAACAGGAGATGGGAGACAGAAGAAGAGACACGAGGGGCTAAGCTGCAGCAGGCTGTGATTTGGACACAGCCCGAATGGAGAGGAATTCTTTAAAGACGGTGCTGAACAAAGACTGACAGGAAACAGTCCCTGGAAGGGAATGGCAGTCACCCTGAGTTCCTCCTTGTCAGTGACCACAGTGGCTTCTCTGCTTGATTTCTGTCTATGCCTGTAACCCTGCTCCACACACAGAGATGTGAATTCCATCGGAGCAGGGACTGAGGTGTCCTATTCACCCTATGTCTTGAGGCCTGGGTACAAACATGCTGCAGGGTAAGCCAGCTAACGAAGAAGCAGCTGTTTAGAGAGCAGTTAGCTTCCATGCATTTCTGAAAACGCTGGGTCATACGCTCTAGGAAAATGAGGTGCCTGATCTGAAACAAAGGCGAGAGCTTTCTGGGAGACACAGCACCTACTTGCAGAAGAACTGAGCAACAAAGACTTCTGGATGCCTCTCCCACTTTTTTGCCAGCTTTTTTTTTTGAGACAGGGTCTCTGTAGTTCAGGCTGGCCCTGAGCTCAGCCTCAAACTCACAGCAATCCTCCTGCCTCTGCCTCCCAAGTACTGGTATTACAGGCATGAGCCACAACACTCAGCACTGGGGTATGTGGTACTGATTGCTAGTGGGTGTGAGTCTCCACACCCGGCATTGTTGTATGTGGTTACCAGGGATAGAACCCTGGTCCTTGCACTTGCAAGGCAGGTGCCAGAACCACTGAGCTAAATCCCTGGCCCAACCAGCTCTTCTTGTTGGAGGGCCTGTTGCCTTGCCTGCACCAGGTCTGTGAGCTCTTGGAGTAGGCCAAAGTCTGACACCACTGTGGCTACAGAGTGGACACTGGCAAAGGGCCGTGTCCCAGCAGGCCACTCAGGGTGTCCCATAGCTGCACACAGAGTTTATCATGGAAAGGCACTTCCTTCTCCCCTGTGTTTGCTCTGTTCAAACAATGTGAGAGCTGTGCTGATTAACTTCGCCCTCCCGTGGGGAAATTTTGGCCTGAGAATTAAGTCCATACAGAAGAAAACAATGATACAAGAGGAGAAAACGGGGCTGGAGACACAGCTCAGAGGCAGGCTCTTGCCCAGCATGCAAGCGGTCCTTGGTTTGATGCTCATCCCGCAAACATGCACATGCGCATGCCTACATACAAATAAACAAACAAAGAAAAGAAAGACAAATTTATAATTGTATGATACAAGCTCTTGGATCCATTCATTTCCAAAGCCTAGAAAACTAACTGAAATTCTCAGTTAAGTAGGAATTTGTCTTCACTAAAGTTTATTACATACAACTACAATCTTCATTAAAAATAAACCCATCAAGCTGTGCTTAAGGAAATACAGCAAGAAAGCTGAGTTTTTTTCTTCTTCCTTTGTAGTACTTCTCATCTTCCAATGGAACAAAGAAGTATTGTGTTGGTAATCTAATGGGCTGGTGACCATAAGATCATAACTGATGCTTTATAAAAGAAAGATCCACTCTGTCATTGTCCACTTCTTCCTGGGTCTGAGCTAGAGCTGCATGTAGAACACTTGTATGGCAGCCAGATCTTCTCCTGGTTTGGAGAGTAGAATGAGCTGTCGATGCCACACCAAGAAATATAAATGAAGACATTCAAAGTGGAGCAGATGTTCAAAGTAGAGGCATCGTTTGGAGGAATAGGGTGATCAGGGCCACTTTGAGGGGACGCCTAAGGGATCTTGTCAGAGTAAAGTAGGGAACGAGGGCTTTTAGAAAGAGCCTGTCAAAAGCTTGGAGGAGAAGGTTGTAAGTGAGGAGCATGTCTGTGAGGTAACAATGGGGGTTTTGAGAAATATCTGCATGGAATCACAGTCAAGTCCCAGCATCTACACCTCACTTTTGCTTTCCTTTCTTAAGCACATACTCAGAGTTTTAGTCTATATTCTATCCTTGTCCATTTCTTCACTAAACATATGCAGTTGGGGTAGACTGCTTATCATCAGTATCATTTAATGATCTCATTACAGAATCATACAAACAGTCGCCTTCTAGCAAATGTTGCAAATGTCTTAATATATAAACTCTGTTTATAACCCTACTGAAATTTCTATACAATCCTTTGAAAATGAGGTTTCAGCTACATAGCACAAAGTCTAAACTAGATGAAAGTTATGCTTTATTCCCTCTGTACAAATTTATAATCATATTTTCCAGTAATAAGGCTCTGTGGAGATAAAGTAGTTGTTTTATATAACAATATCTCATATCTTCCAGCTGGAATAAAATGAGATGTTGAAAACAAAGGTATTATATTGTTAAATGGGACATAGAAAAGACATCTCTCCTCCTTAGAATGTTTGTTATGAATTTAAACAGAAAATATTTTTATGGGAACAGCAATAATAACTTACGAACAATTCTATTTCAACAAGTTTTTTTAATGAATCAATATTTTTGCTTGCAAAGAACATTCTTCTCACTTCATCTGTTAATGTTCTATAAAATATCTTCTAGCTGAAATCCCGCATCACTGCTTCCATTTTGCCTAGCAAAGCCTAAATCATGTTAATTTTGTGCAAACCACACATCTGTTTTTTATGGAAGAATGCTATTTCTCACTTGCTAAAAATATATACAAGAGCAAAAGAAGCCTCCCAAAACCACCCGGGCACCCAGTTAGGCTGCTACAAATGTCCTTCGGTCCTGGCTGAGCCAATCATCACCCTGACTGATATATGTTAATATTGCCGTCTGCTGTTCAGGGAGAGCTGTTCTGTTTCTTTTGGACACACATCCAGGAAGTGAAGCAATACTTGATTTTCCCCCGAGAAAGTGAGGCTGGGGCATGTTCAGAATAGGCTTGATGCAGCCGTTGTTTGATGGTAAGGGGACGCAGTGAGTGATATGATGAAACCAAATAAGATTGAACTCCAGGGCCGGGGATTTAGCTCAGTGGTTCTGGCGCCTGTCCTGCAAGCACAAGGACCCGGATTCGATCCCCCAGTAACCACATACAATACTGGGTGTGGAGACTCACGCCCAGCAGCAACCAATACCACATACCACAGTGCCGGGCGTGGTGGCTCACGTCTGTCATCCCAGCACTCGGGAGGCAGAGGCAGGAGGATTGCTGGGATGTGAGTTTGAGGCTGAGCTCAGGGCCAGCCTGAACCACAAAGCGAGACCCTGTCTCAAAAAACCTTAAAAAAAGAAAAGATTGAACTCCACCAATAAGACCAATGTTCAAAGTCATTGATGTCAATTAGACTACAGAAGAAATAGCTACACTGCAGAAAGTGGCCTCCAATTAATAAGTCATTACTGAACATACAGATCTTTCCTTCTCTTCTCCTCTCTTGCCCCTTCATGTAAAAACCAGTCCTTCCTATCTCCACCTTATGTCTCCCATCAAAAAAGATGAGGTAGGGGGATAATTCCAAATCCTTCTCTACACTGGCTGCAAAACATGGACCCAATGCCCTTCAGTAACTGCTGCTTGAAGATAGTGAAAAACTAGGCCAAGGCTTGGGGTTTAGCTCAGCACTGCAGCACCTACTGGGCACACACAAAGTCCTGAATTTCAATACCAAGTACCACCAAAAGAAAAACAAAGATATAAATAAATAAACTAGGTTCAGTAGATTGACAGAACATCTCTGTTAGTGCCCTCATTTCATACCATCTGTTTTTGGTCATGATAATCTTCCCTAAAACTGATGCTCTTATTGCTTTCCTGCAGCTGCAGTTGTTACAGTGTGAAAGAAATGAATTACATTCCTTGAAAGCTTTAGCTGGTTCCCATTTCTCAACTAAGAAAACCTGAGAGTTTACTAAAACCCGGAGCTTCCAAACCCTCCCAAACTTTCCCCTGCTATAGACAGAGAAAGTCACCTCCAAAGAGGCTCATGGACCAATGAGAAGAGTCAGCAGGAGTGGCAAACCAGTGACACACACACTACAGCAGGCTGTTCGTGTCCTTGAAAGTTTGAAAGGTTTACCATCACTGCTCTAGGCCTTGGGAGAATCTTAGCACCGTGAAACCCTTCAGGGTACCACAGGTCTCCCTCAGAAAACACTTTGCCCTTTTTAGCAGTCACTAAGTACCTTGCTTGCTGCTTATTTTGAAATTACTAATCGTATGTCCTTCCCTGAGGCAGTGAGATGCGCTTTATCCTCAGGGAGCTGTGGTCTGGATTTGGCTGAAGTAGTCAGTGTCGCTTCTATGACTAAGGACAACACAGACTGTGGTTGTGCTATCCACCTAGAGCCTCTCCGAGTTATTATGCTGATGTCTTCCATGGTACCATTCACATCCCCAGAATCAACACCCTGCAGATCGAAAGCATTGATGTGGACGTGCGTTGCTCCCTGATGCCTTGTGCCTAAGTGACTCAGCATTACAGTGTACATACCGTTTACACTGCACTAGGTAGTCTAAGCAAGCTGAGATGATTTAGGGTACCCACGGGCTGTGCACGTACTGGTCCACACTGGGCACAAGGGATTCGGAGGGACAACAGGATTTGCAAAGCAAGTTCACAGTTACCAAATGTTTCTGCCACTTTCATCTTGTTTAATCTCAACAGTGGTCCCCGGGAAAGATATAGCAGACATTTCTCATTCCCATATGTGGAGAAGGAGAATGAGGCTTAACACTCTATAAAATCCCAAAACTGGCTCCAGGTCACCCGATTTGAAGTTTCAGGGCTAAATGTTATGGTCAGAAATGAAGTTTGGATGGACCCGCTGTCCAGCATGCCCGCAGCCTGTACACAGCCCGCCCTGGGATGGACCCGCTGTCCACCATGCCCACGGCCCACATACAGCCTGCCCTGGCATCTTTCACTAAGGCATTCTGAGCTAGGACTCAGTGACTCCCTTGCAGCCCACACTGCCAGCCAGATCCCAGATCTGTTGGGACCTCTAACAGCGAGCACCTCACTGCTCAGAGAATCCCATCAACTCCTCCCCGAGGCCCAGGACGTCCTCGGGGTCCGGCTCCCAGTCCCTTCAGTGTGAGGTGTGTGGCTGCATGTGTGGACTGCTCCATCTGTGAGCACGACACACACTCCCCACCGACAGCCCTTCCACATGCTCCTCTGCTCACTAGAATGTCAGTCCCCAGGTCCCCACGCTCCCACCATACCCCACTACCCATGCAAATCCTGTGTCTTATTAACTCCTGATGGGTGGGCCATGGGGGCGTGTGCAATTTTAGCTATTATACAGCACACAGAAACAAATTCTTTTGTCTTATATGCTTGGACATCTGTGGAAGCATTTCTAAGGAGTCAGTAAGGATAAATGTTTTAAGAGGAGAAAATAAATGTATTTCTCACAGTTGTGGAGCCCGGGAAGCCCGACGTGGTAGGGCCACCTCTGGGGAGGAAGTGCTCACTTCTTGTCCCATGGCACAGGCGTCCAGGCAAGAGACCAGGCAGGCTGTGGGTCTCCACCGCTCCTACCAAATAAGTAGCACAATTATGTTTTTTTTCATCTTCCTCTGGCATTGTATCAGAGTTAAAAACAATTAGTGTGGGCTTGTGCAGATTTTTAGATTTTCCCCACTACCTTCCCTTCAAAAAGTTCCTATTAACACACAAATAAAGCAGTGATGCTTCATGCCTGTGATACTGGCACTGGAGAGGCTGAGGCAGAAGGGCTGAGTTGAGTTCAGGACTAGCCTGGGCTTCCTAATGAGTTCAAAGCCCGCCTGGAATACATAGCAAGACCCTGTCTCAACAAACAGTTGAGCTTACAGAAAGTAATAAAGCTGTCTTTATCTATAAAAATGAAAGATGGATCAACTTTTCAATTTTATCTTGTGACCACACTGCCACAGTGACAATTGAGAACTTGTTCACATGACCCACGTGTTCAGAAGTAGGTCATACTTATTAGAGACAGGGAAAAATTTAATTTGTACACTTTTTTCCAAGTGAGAAATCTGAGAAAATGGATACAATTTCAGTCATCGGGCTGCGGCTGTGAGGCTCGCCGGTTTCATTACGCTGCCCAGTCGTCACTTCTTAGTACTTAAATCGCATGGAAAGACTCTAGTCTGGAAATTTGATTTTTCCTGCCTTTGTAATTACCTCCCAAACTGAGTAGAAAAGAAAAGAAACCATAATACTTGAAGAATTAACAAAATTGACTCCATTATCTTGCCCAATTAATTCTTCTTGCTTCTGCAGCTGAGCAAAACGCCCCAAGGGTTTTGTCAATCAGCCTTAAACCTCTCAGGTACATCCGTTTTCTCATTTGAAGTATTCAAAAGAAAATTAATCTCAATATGGCCTCCTGCTTGTCCTGTTGGGAGAACTGGCGCACTCAGATTTCAAGTTCTCAGTCTCTGTTCGTGAAAAGTGTTTTTAAATCTCGGAGTAATGTAATCTTTGGTGATTAGACTGATCTCACCTTTCAAGAAAGTTCTCTGCAGCTTCACGCAGGTTGCGCTGGTTGCGGATGAGGATCCGGAGCCCAACTTTCCTTCCGGAAACGGAAACACAGGCACGCTGCCCCCGCGCTGCAGGGGCGTTTCTCACCCTGAAAGTTGAAAGTTGTTACTCCTCAAAGTCTGTAGAAAAAAGACCTTAACGTTTCAGAAGCTGAGCATTTGTTTCTCACGTAAGATACAGTTTTATACATTGAACTTTTTCAAACTTTGTTTTAAAAAGAAAAACTTTTACTCACAAATGCATACTTTTTGTGAAGGCTTTAATTATAAAACACAAATCTGTCCTATTGATAAGTAACTTGATTATTCTATTCATCCCCCTTGGATAGTCATAGCCAAAGAGTTGGTCAATTGGTGGTTTTGTTGCTTTTTCTAAATGCATACATTTTATGCTGTAAGTAGTCATCCACTTCCGGTGGTTCTAAATCATTTTGCACTTCCTGGTAACATCCCTTGAACTTTTTTCTCTGAAAACAGAGGGGCTAGGGTTGAAATACATCACTTTGAACCTGTTCTGCACCCAAGGGTCCCACAGAAGCAGTCTCCAAATCTAAAACACCCTAGGAAGTTGAACATTTGTCACAGCCGGAAAAAAGTTAGGGTTAGACTTTCTCCAGGATATTCAAAACGAGCTTTTCATTTCAGAGCACTGCAAAAATTCAAAGGAACTGATTTGGGGGCATAAAATTCCACACTCCACTTGTGAAGAGAGTGCTGAGCTGACTGGGCATTCAAGGTGACCTCTGCTCAAGGTTTCTCGTGGGCCTTGTTATTCTTTTTAATTTCGAAAATGTGAAGATGTTTACCTACCCGTTTGAAACTTCCTAAGAATCACTTTCATTCGTTATGAGGGAGGTGGACCTAATGCTGCTGAAGCCCTTTCTTGCTCCAATCACTGCCGTGCCCTGTGCTTGTCCACTGCTTCCTAAGCCTTCACTGTACACCAACGACACGCCGGGGGTCTTGAGGTACCGAGGAAGGAGTGTGCCGTAACCCCCAAAGTCCACGAGGCTGAGACAGGAGGACTTTGAGTTCCAGTCCAACCTGGGCAGCTGAGTGATTGAGTGAGATGTTGTCTGAAAGGCTAAAATAAATAAGTAGCCCTGGCGTGATGGCACACCGCTGTGATCACAGCACATAAGAGGCTGAGGCAGGAGATCCACTTCAAGTCTGAGGCCTGCTTAGACTACATAACGAGTTCAAGGCCACTCTGAATGACATAGCAAAATTCTGTCTCTAAAACCTAAAATGAAGGGCCTGAATACAGCCCAAAATTCAGTCCTCAACACGGATAAATACACAGCTCATGAATACACGCTCTCTTTCTGTTTCCAAGTCAGTTTTGCTCCCTCCTGGCATCCTTGCCGAGTATAGTACGTGGCCTCTTCACCTTCCCCAGGCTTACTGTCTGTCACCTTCCACCTGAAAGTTTCCAAACACTTCCATTATCTCGCACTTGAAAGCCTGACATCACTGAGCTCTAAATCTTCATTAACTGTCAGTGTTACATCAGTGCACCTTAAGCCTTTTTTTTCAAAACTTCCAGTTGGCTCTAGGTAGGAAAATTGGCTGAGAATTTGCCAGTGGAGCCTCAGGATGCCAGGGTGACTCCAGAGACATGGACCTAGTGCCTGAGGGTTGATCAGACCCAATTGGAAAAGTGGAAACTGTTCTGAACTTGCGCTCACAGAGCTGGGCCTTAGGAAGGAGCTGGCACAGCCTTCTGAGCCTGTGGGAAGAGTGACAGGGGTGGGAGGGGATCTTTGGGGCAACAGGAATGGGGCTCAGGTTGGATGAGGAGCTGGTGTTGGGAAGGGTGAGGGTAAAAGGCATCCTTGAAAGCGTTTTCAGGGACCAGAAGGCTCAGTTACTCATGATAGACACCAGAAACACAGTGGTGCCAACTCAATGCGTTTGTCTCGCTTAGGTTCAGGAACACAAAGACACACAAAGACGAGGCTGCCTACCGCTATTACTCAAGCTCAGTGCCTCACCAGAGATATTCTAGTGAGCTGTCAGAACTCCTTACAGCCAATGAGCACACAGAGCGGCCGAGACCCTTGCCCTCTGTCCCAAAGCTAATAAAGGGTACAGCCAACCTGAAAGCCAGGCCAACTGGCTATCAACCATGAAAAGATACTTGCTAGCCAGGGATAGTAGCTGTGTAATCCTTGAGACGTATTATCCCTCCGTACTTCGAGGATGAGGCAGGATCAGTAGCCGAAGTCCAGCCCAAGCAACTTAGCAAGACCCTGTCTCAAAAAGTTAAGCTCTAGGGATGTTGGGCCTAAGGGAAAGCTGTTCCCTAGTCCTGAAACAAAAGGTAATAACTGTCTCTCCTCTCATACTGGACAGAAACCAGAGTGTAGATGGATCACAAAAGCGTTTATACAATGATTATTGAATACCAAGAAAGATTTAACCAGAGAAGATGGGACAAGAGGATGCCAAGATGAGTAGAGGTTTGGTATGTAGCCAAAGGTCTCACAACTGTGCCCACCACCGTGTCCACCTCACAGTTATGCCTGGGCCCTTTGACCAGGTTGGTGAAGGTCTCTGGGGATTTTATTCTAAGAACAAGAGCAACAACAGCCCAGTAAAATATTTTAGGAACAAAAACTTAGGAATTTGTTCTCCTATGATGATCAGCTCTGGAAGAAGAGCAGTGGGTAAAGATGAGAACAGAGACAATGTATCTACAAGTATCTTGACCTTGACTTAGTACAACTGTCTTTCATGCTTTACATGTTCTTTAGCCTAGTAGCCTGGCTTTCAATCTGTGTATATGATAATTAACTTTATAAGATAAATAAATGAATGTGATTCTGGAAAAATAAAAGGAGGAAGAGGGAAAAAAGAATTGAAATGTATTATGCACATGTACCAGTTCCCTACAGTGAATGTAATCATTATGTACTACAAACTAATTGTAATTTTTTTTTAAAAAAAGGAAAGACAAAGAAATGAGTCAGAAAGCTGTTAAATTAATTCAACTAGGATGCAGTGGTGGCTTCTGGCAGGGTGGTGGCATGGAAAACATGTGGACACATTTGGGAAAATGTATACAGAAAGTAAAAAATAGAGAAAGAAATAGAAGTGAACACATTGATGCTGAAAAGGAGGAGATGCAGGCAGAAAAGCGTGTGTGGAAGGAGGAAGGTGACATGACTATGTGGTCCATGCAACCTTGTGAAGGCTATGGGTTGTGTGGGCTCGGTGTGGAGCAGACTGAGAGGAAGAGGACGCCTAGGCCGTGACAGGAAGTCCTTCGCCAGGCATGGTAGCGCGTGCTCCCCGCCTCTCTGGAACTGACGCAGGGGAATCTTGGCAGCCTGAGCAGTTTAATGAGAACTTTTCTCATATTTTAAAAAGCAAATCTGTAAATAAGTAAGTCAAAAGGGCTGGCAGTGTAACTCGATGATATACTTTCTTAGTGTACACAAAGCCCTAGGATCATTCCTTAGTTCTAAAAGGAAGAAGAAGAGGAAAAAAGCCAGAAGTGTTAAGCTAAAGAGTATAAACTTCCTGTTGTAATCTGAGATGCCGCTGTAGATTCTTTTCCTGCCTAAATTACACATCTTTATTGTTTTTAATTTTTATGAGCATAGGTTTACAATACATAATTGGCATGTAAGATGTGATATATATGTGTACCAATGTTTTAAAATAATTTTAGATTTACAGAAAAGTTCTGAAGATAGTACAGAGATTTCCTTTATATACCTAGTTTTCCCTGTCATTAATATCTTACTTGATTGTGGTATATTTGTTGAAACTAAGAAACCAACACTGGCAGATTACTAATAACAACATTCCCGAGTACTCTCCAGATTTCACGAGTTTTTTCGCTGCTCTCTTTTTCCTGTTCCGGGATCCCATCCAAAACAGCATACTACCTTTCAGTCACACTGTCCCCTTTGGCACCTCTTAACTAAGATAATTTTCCAACCTCCCCTTCTTTTTCAGGCCCTCGACCATTCTTTTTTTTTTTTTTTTTTTTTTTTGGTTTTTTGAGACAGGGTCTCGCTTTGTGGTTCAGGGTGGCCCTGAGCTCAGCCTCAAACTCACATCACAGCAATCCTCCTGCCTCAGCCTCCCCAGTGCTGGGATTACAGGCGTGAGCCACCACGCCCGGCACTGTGGTATGTGGTACTGGTTGCTGCTGGGGTGAGTCTCCACACCCAGTATTGTATGTGGTTACTGGGGAATCGAACCAGGGCCCTTGCGCTTGCAAGACAGGCGCCAGAACCACTGAGCTAACTCCCCAGCCCGCCTCGACCATTCTTAAGGGCACCAGTCACATACTTTGTGAGCTGCCTCTGAGTTCACTTTTGCTAATGCTCCTCAAATTATTAGATTAAAACATTAAAGGATTCAGAGTATGAGGACGACGCGATAGTTTCATGTAGATCATTGGTACACTGGGAAATAGCCCAGATGTTGCTTCATAATTTGATAATGCCAATTTCTACAATATGAGAAGGTGGTTCCTAAATTTTATCTCTGTAATTTAAATTTCATTGGAATAGTTCATATGAAATACTAGTCATTTTATTATTCAAAAACATGTTCTCTTTCTTAAAAAGAAAAATTGTACCAATTAGAGTATATGCACGTTATTCTCTTCTCAAGGAATTTTCTCTATTTCAAAAACCCCAGAAAGGAAAGTGGGGAAATGATCCAGACTGAGAGGAGGAGGTGAAGATGAGACCAGACTAGAGACATCAGAAGAGCTAAGGGAGGAGATGCTGGTGATGGGTGTAGGGGACGAAAATGCTGCAGCAGACTCCAGGAGATGGAGCTGCCAGGTCTAATGCACTGAGGTCGCAGGTCGGAGAGGGAAGGGCTGCTGCAGGTTCCCCTCTCAGCACTGGTAGTTGGGGGTGCCGTGCACAGAAGCAGGGAGCCCCCAGACAAGCAGGGTGTTTTTTCTGAGTGGGGTTTTGTCTCATTTTATGGCTCTAAGGACTGAACTGAGGTATTTGCCCTGAGCTACATCTGCAGTAATTTTTTTTTTTTTTGAGACAAGTTCTCTTACGTTGCTAAGTTGTCCAGGCTGACCTTGAGTTGACAGTCCACTTCCCTCAGCCTCCCAGAGTGCTGGGATTGTGAGTGTGCACCATGGCCAGCCTGAGCAGTGAGTCTGAGGAGAAAGGAGCAAGTTTAGGGATAGACTTGGTACAGCTCTGACACTGGTGTCTCCATTCCTTTCAAATGTCAGAGTTCAGGCGATGTCACGCCTAGTGTCCCCCCATGATTCTCTTACTGTCTTCAGTTCTTTTTCTAAAATTTTTATAACCTCCTCCCTGGAACCAAAGTATTCCTAGAATATTGGTTGGTCTCATTATCCCACTTTCTTTCCGGAGTTGTGGCCATGGCACATACATTGAAGCCCAGAACCACTCTCCACTCTTGCTATTAACTCAACTCCCGACAGTCAGATTTCAGCACTTTTGACTGATGTCATTCTTGTCATTCCCCTGCAGGATCGAGTCCCAGACACCGTGTTTCTCTGATGTCATGGAGAAGTTCCGAGCCCACGTTTGCTGTCACCTAAAGTATGAACTTCCAACAAAACCCCACACCGTGAGGATTGTGCTTCATTCATGAATCAAGTGTCACTGCACGGGGGCTGTACAGGAGCGTTTGGTGAGAGCAATGCATGTGGAGTCGGGCATCCTGAAACACGCTGACATGAAGGAGCTGCACACACAGAAGGCTGAGCTGCGGTGAGTTTGGGTGACTATCATACATTACTAATCAGAGGAGAGCTAAGATGTGAATGATTTTTTAAAGTGCGGGTGGTTTACGAGATCCAGTAACAAACCCATTATGTACATCGGGCTGAAATATACACTTGTGAAGAGTGATTAACACTTCAGTGTGGATGAAAAAGCTCTGATCTCCTGTACATCACGGTGAGGAGAGTTAACAGTACTGCAGTGTACACTTCACACACCCTGAGAAAGCTAACCTTCCGTGTTCCTACCTCCAAAAAAACAAGAAGACGATGATGGCAGTGTGAGATGATGGATATGTTCGCTGGCTCCATTGTGGTGATCATTTCCTGAAGTACACACATGTGAATACAATTAAATAGGTGCAATTTTTATTGGTCAAATATACTTCAGTAAAGCTGAGAGAGAGGGAAAGAAAATAAATAAATAAACTTGAGTTTACATAGATGCAGCCATATTTATTTGCATAAACTCCTGACAGTTTGCTGTATGGATTTGAACCACAGATGTGACCCAGAAGGTGCAGGAATCCCGAGGTCTTCTGCCTGCCCCCACACAGCTCTCTCCATAGCTGAGTCCTGCCACAGCCTCCTGCATAGCACCAAGCACACCAACCCTTTCTCCAGGGGCCTGTCAGACAGCTTCAGAATTTCATAGATTTCCACCTGCAAAAGACAACTTAGTAAGATCCAAACAGGTACAATTTCTTAAGCACCACCCTGAAAAAAAGAGGTAAATCATGAGGACAGAAGCGCTTGTGGGGGTCAGTCTGTGCCCCTCCACTTGTGCACAGGGTCCCTGCGGATGACTCCACATCATAGGCCAGGAAACAGCCAAAAATTTCAGGCTCAGTTGAGAGGCTAGGTCTAGCAAGGCCATAAATTCCCAGTGCTTGTCTATGGAGAACCTCACTTGAAGCTTCTCATGCCCATACTCTTATTTTGTCTTCTTTTCCTAAACCTGACTCATTTATTTTTGGTATTCTAATAGATGTACTTCCATAAACCATCTTTTTATGATGGGCATTTTGGAAAACTATCTTCGTAAATCCTTTTAAGAACAAGAAAAAGAAAAACAAGAAAGTGAATAAGAACAAATAAATAAATCAACTGTCTCCAATTTTCCTTTCAAATCTCAACAATTTGCAGGGTGTGGTGGTGCACACCGATAATCCCAGCCCCAGGGAGGCTGACGCAGGACGGGGGGTGGGGAGTTCAAGGCCAGCCTGGGCTATATAGTGAGTTCAAGGTCAATCTGAACTACAGAGTAAGACCCTGTCTCAAAAAAAAAAGGAATGGCCAACTTTTAAAATTGATTTTATTCCTACATTTTATTTTTTTAACTGATTTTATTGGAACATCTTATATATACAGTATGATCACACTCAACATCGAAAGTTTGTACCAGAGCATGACACATGACCAATTTTTTTAATTGTAACATCACCTATCAATTCATTCTGAAATTCCATCTCTCTGTGGAATATTTCTACTGGCTAGATTTGTTCTTGACCTAAACTTCAAATCTTAGTCCCTGATGTTAGTCCCCCTTTAACTATTCTATCAGAGAAATAATATCTGCATTCACTCAGAGTAAACATCTTAGAGTCCTCTGTTGTGCAGACAAAGCAGAATTCTAGCACTTAATACTCACTCTGAGATGAAGACACGGTTAGGATGAGCCGCGTCAAACACCATCCCTAAAGTAGTCAAAAATGAGTTTCTAGAATATTTTTTCATCCAGACACATAAAGTCACTAATCATACAATTGCATTTGTAAAGAAGATGTGTAATCTGGGCATTTAGGAGGCTGAAGCAGGAAGATTGCCTTGTGACCAAGGCCACCATCAGCTATAGAGTTAGTGAGTTCAGGCCCCGCCTAAACTACATAGCAAGACCCTGTCTTGAAAAATAAATAAATAAATTGCATTTACATAAACTGTCTAGATCCAGTAAATTCATGGAGACAGAATAGTCTAGTGGTTGTCTGAGGCTAGAAAGGCTGTGGGATTGACAAGAAACTACATTAATGAGTAAGAGGTTTTACTAGGACTATGGAAATATTTCGGAACTAGATAGCAAGGACAATTATAAGATATTTTGAATGTAGTAAATGTCACTTACTTGTTCACTTTACAATAGCTGATTTTGTTACATGAATTTCAGCTCATCAAGTCATTTTTTAAATCAACTTCCAGCAAGTCTACCAGCCTCCGATCCTCTGTCTGATCCCACGCTGCTCCTTCCTGACAGACTCACCCTCCAAACACCACTGTCATTAGGCTCCCACGGGTACTCCCCTTCACCTCAGGATCGTATCACCCCCACCCCCCTTCCCCGTCAAGCCGAGCGTCCCACATTCCCCACAGGCAGGCCAGCCGGGCCCCTCCCCCCGTAGTCTCTGTTCTCCTTCCGCTTCTCTTCCTCTGCCAGACCCCACTGGCGCCTCCCTCCCCTGACTGTCTGCATTTCAGACCATTCCAGAACATAGACTGCTTTTACCTGATACGCAAAATACGTATCTCTGACCAGCCCGTGTGTGCAGCATCGACTCTCCCTCCTCGGATCCTTTGGGGAACACAGGACACAACACGGATTATTCATTAACTACTGCTCGGCTATCTCTACCCTGCTTCTGCTGAACTACAGCTTCCCCACTGTGTGGAACAATCCCAGATCTGCGCTGTGCTCCTTCCATTCCCTTACTTAACAAGAAAACATTCCGCTAATTTCAGGGAAATTGATGATATGCCATCCACCAAAGAACCAGCATTAATACACACAGTCCCAGGGCCTGGGAGATGGAGTAAAAGTAGTCATTTACATTAGCTGTCTTTCCTTTAAAGAAATTCCCGAAACTGTATCCCTCATATTGGGAGACTTCTTAGAAAAAATAGTCACAGATGAAAACACTAATTAACATCTATGGAATAATGCCTGAGAAACAGACTTTTATGTGTTCCCTCAACAAATAAAATAAAAATTAAGTCTTCTCTTTTCTCCAATACGGAGCATTAAATCCAAGGTTTTTGCCCTGAGCTACATCCTGGCCTTTTTATTTTGACACAGCATCTCACTAAATTGCTAAGTTGCCCAGGCTAAGCTCAAACTTATGATCCTCGTGCTTCAGCTTCCCAGAATGCTGAAATTACAGGCATGTGCCATCACAGCCAGCCCAAAATTAAATACTTACTTGAAAACACTAAACCTTTTGTTCAAACAGTTAGCCTTTTAGAGTACCCTTATTCCGTCTATTTATTATGTAAAATAAAAGGAGGAGAGGCATTCCAAATGCTAAATTTTTTCAGAGACTATGGTTGGATAAAAGGAAGACATATGGAAATCAGATAAGGTGAAGAGTTCAAAAACAAGAGCTGGAGTGGGAGCGAAATCATGGCCTTAGCATTGGAACATCCCAATGATGACACTGCTATAAGTGTAATCTGAATAAAGATATGCCTGATATATCTTTCAGTTGTAAGCATCTTTGCTTTCCGAGGAGCCAGAGATCTTGGCTACTTGAGAGGGGCTACCCAGCAGAGGTGTAATGTGGTGAACCGTGGGTAGGAGCAAGATGAAAGAGACAGAGCACATCAATTCCAGAGAGCTGTGATGCTAACACTGTGGGGACCTGATAAAGGTTCCAATCAGCATAGTAATAAGATCTCAGCTACCTCCAATATCGAGAGATTTGCTATGTTTCTATCAGCGTGATTTGGTTATAGTGTTTATATAAAGTCTGTAAGCTTCGTTGTTTTATATATTTACATATGCATTTTTTTAGGGTCAGTGTTCTTTGTTTTAGTGTAATTTTTATGCTATATTTCACGAGCAATTGTAGTTTGGCTTCAGAGCAAGATTTTCCACCCACATGGGAAAGCCTGCCAAACTTTCAAGGTTTTGCAATTTCTTTTGTAGTATTCTTTTTATCAGGGAATCAAGCAAATATTCATTCTTCTTCTGAAGAGAGAAGTATGCTTCTCCACCAGCCATCCAAGTTACAGGATGATATAACAGGAACTGTAAACATGTGCTGTATATTGTCCAAAGACTCTGATGGAGACCTCACTGTAGTGTTAGCTCCGGGGAGAGGACTACGTGAGAAATCATGGCACTGAGTTGATCCTGGACTCCTCTAACCTTTTCATGAGTACATAAGTGTAATTTAAGGTCTTACTTCCTTTTTTTTTCCCCCAATCAACTCATAAAAGCAACCATTTCATTTTTCACAAAGCCAAGATTCCTAAGATGTGGCAGCTATTAGCTAACCTGTAGTAGGATGTCAGAAAAACCCATCCTACAGTAGGGCCTCACCCATAAAAATTCAAACAAACAAACAAAACTCTACAGGTATGCAAAGCAGAGATGCCCTGATTTCAATTCGCAGAGGGCACATTACTCCTAAGAACTATGGAGTGCTTTATTTCTTAGGTACATAGAAAAGCCACCATAACAGTGCTTTGAAGGGGAAGAGAAGGAAGGAAATGAAAATAAGAACTTCAGGGGAAATGAGAGGAAAAAGTCAGACAAGTAGGAATGCCAAGATACTTAGTCTTTGGGACACACTCAAGGCTTGAGATATCATGCCTGAATTCTATTTCTCTCCAAAACCTCTGGATGGAATTGCACGTGGGGAAATCCTGGCTCAGATGGGTCCTCCTGGGAAGGCCGGTCAGCTTAAAACATACGATTATTTAAACCATAAATACCACCAACATCAAACTGAGTAGAAAAAAGGAAATGAAATTCATTGGAGGAAGCCACAACCAACACCACATGTGGCCAAACTCAGAGCCCACTGAGGAAAGGGTTAGTCCCCCACCACTGAAATGGATTTATCTGTGTCCTTAAAGTTTCTCAGTCCCTACTCTAAAGAAGCCTACGAGAGTGATAGAAATCTGTTTGTGTATAATGAGTGACTCCACGTAACTCATGGAGTTATGCCTGTAACTCATTATCAATTTAAATCACATAGAGTCTGGAAGGCAGTGATAGATGATAAGACGGACAAAGGGATGAGGCCTTAGATCAGCAACTGTGTAAGTGTGTGTGTGTGTGTGTGTGTGTGTGTGTGTGTGTGTGTGCGCGCGTGTGTTCCACCCACAAGTATGGTAGTGTTGACAAATGAGGCCATTACGGACATTCATTTTCTCGGCTTCCTTGTTTAATCAGGCCATTGCTGCTATCTTTATTTGCCAATGAGTAAATCAATATGAATAATGAAAGTTCTTCCAAGACCACACATGAAAAGAAATATGTTGTTTCTGTACAGAAACTGAGCTCAGTCCTGAAAAGAAGAAATTGCTTTTATCAGATACTTCTACTTATTCACTACAAGATTCCCACTGAGCATCTCCCCAACCACAGTTTTAAGTAAGGAGTAGGCACCCACTGCCAAGAAATGTAGCCTAACTGCAGCTTCCTGAGATCACTAGCAGGCACATCTGGGCTCCTTACTAGTATCTATAGCTATGAAGCCTTGTGAAAGAATCAGTGGGTAAACTCAGGAGTAACGCAAGTCCCTTCCCATGACCTGTCACCAGCTGTCAATCATTTCCTTCGCCTTCTCCCAGGAGAGGCAGGGTGGTGAGCAAGTAGTAGCCTGGCATCCTTCTCTACATGGTGGTAGAATCCAGCCCTTACATTATTTGCAATGCTCCATAGCCTTTGACTGAATATCGGAAACTTGTTTTATGCAATACTCCTTCAGTACTCAATGAGTTTGTGGTACAACACTCTGGAGGAATTTTTAATTCTACTTGACCAATGAAGAGAAAAAGAAAAGTGATGTCCTTGGCCATGCTGGGGGGCAAACTCCATGTGAATAAGAAAAGCAGGGGCTGAAGAATGGGAAAGGGGACAGCAGTGAGGGAGACGGGAGGGTGGGGAGGGACAGAGCAGTAAAAAGGATCAGGGTGAGATAGGAACCAATTTCCCACAATGGACATGTCTACTATGTACCACAAGGATCCTAATAAAAAAGGAAAAACATTAAAATAAGAAAAAAATATGAAAATAAGAGCAAGGCCTTATGGAATGTAAAACCTAAAAAAACAGGATAAAACAATAGAGATTAAAATATAATCATCAGAAATATAATCGAGAGATTATAATCATAGGCACATTATCCAAGAGAAATGCAAACATATATCTACACTAAAATTTGTGAAAGTATATCATAGCCATATGACTTATGAACACAAAATACTCAAAAAGTGAAAACAGCTCAAATTCAATTCAATTCAGTTGATAAACAGGTAAGTATAATGAGGTATGCCAGCATGTGTGGTGGTAGACTATTGTAATGCCAGCATTCAGAAGGCTGGTGCAGGTAGGTCATGAACTCGAGGCCAACATGGGCAACTTGATGAATTCAAGGCCAGCCTGAGATGCACAGGAGACCCTATCTCAAAAAACAAACAAACAAAACAGTTAGGGATATCCATACAAGGAGATGTCATTTGGTCAGAAATAGAAATAAAGTACTGATCCATGCTATAGCATAGATGAGCCTTAAAAACTATTATGAGAGGCAAAAGAAGAAACCCACTGAGACAGAAAATGAATCTGTATGTTTTGAGAGGTACAAAGTTGGGGAGGGAACTGGAGTCCACACCTGCACTAATAGGTGCAGACTGTGGGGGAATGATGTGAATATTCCACATCTCCACAGCTGCAGTGGTTGCAGTTATAGAACTATATTAAATCCACCGAACTGTAAACTTTTTGTAGTGTTTTGAGATGAGATCTTGCTGCTAAGGCTAGACAGGACTCCAGCCCTTGAATCTCCACCCAGGAATTACAGGCTTTGGCCCTCAAACCCTACCTTTTTGTGCATGTGTGCAAGTATGTGTGTATATGTATGCAACACTGGAGTTTGAACCCTGGGCTTTCCCCCAACGGGCCTATGTCAAGTACCAACTAGGTGCATTTAAAATGCCCTTACTTAAATATACCTAGGGGAATTTTCCAACCCCCAGGATAAAGTCAGGTCTGAAAATCACCCTGATATTTACATCTATACAGGAATGAGTCACTCAGGATAGGACACTGCTAGGCAGCACTGGGTTCCAGGATGCTGAACACTGCCAAAGGCACCCAGAAAAGAGGCTGTGGAAACAGAGCCCTCACAAATATAGATTGGAAAGACTAAAAACACCTCCTTTCCAGACATCTTTAGGAGGGTTTCCTAAGACCGCACCCACAAAATGTGAGTTTACAAAAAAGAAGCAAGAAGATAAGAGACTTGGGAAATAGCTAAGTAGAAAAAAGGAGTTTCCACCAACATCTTGGAACAGCTGTGAGGGAAGATGCACCCAAAAGCACAGGAGGACAGGAGGCTCAGCAGGTACCCAAGATTATTTGCTTTTCTGGGAAAGAGGTAAAGCCCTTGAGAAATACATGTTACCTAAGCATAAGATAAAGGTAGATAAGGATGTAAGGTTTTAAAATCCTCCTGTCTCAGAGTCGGGGAATGTAGCTCAATGGTAAAGCACTTGTCTAGCATGTGAAAGGCCCTGGATTTGATCCTCAGAACCAAAAGAAAAAAAGCAATTCTCACATCTCCTAATAGGCATCTCCTATAATAGAGAATCAGCAGGAAATGTCTAAAATGAGCAGCAACTAAGCTGGGCACAGTGGTGCAGACCGGTAATCTCAGGCTTTGTGAGGCTGAGATGGGAGGACAGTAGCTAGTTGTAGGCCAGCCTGGGCACAGAGTGAGTTCAAGGCCAGCCTGAAATGCATAGTGAAATTCTATCTCAAAAAAAAAAAAGAATAAAAAGAGGAAACTACACTATGTAACAAAATGAAGGTAATTTTAAACAAAAGACTAAAAAATAAAAGCAATTAAGGGGTCAAAGTGGCAAAGAAAGATGAGGAAAGGAGTTAGAGTTCTCCATTATAAACCTCCCATGGCTCTCTCACTGTCTCCTGGTTCTGGGAATTGAGCCTAGAGCCCTCCAACAGAGGTACATTCATGGCTCTTTTAAAATTTTCAGATTTTGAGATGAGGTCTTGCTAATTCACTGAGTTGCCCAGGCTGAGCTATCCATGCCACCCTTCTGCCTCAGCCTCCCAGAGTGCTGGGATTCCAAGCATGCACCACCGTACCAGGATTCTATAATATTTTAAAAACAGAATTAGGCTTTATTTCGATAAAATCTTTGAGTAGTTAAAAATTAAATTTATTAACTTACCAATTATGTACACTTGCCAAGTACAGTGGTGATATACAGAGGGAAATACGAGCTGAATCATTTATAGTTTCCAAGAAGAGTTTATAGATCTTTAGGGTGTAACCAAATATACACACCAGCCATGGAATTTGATAAATTGAAACAAATATTAAAAGAGATAAATGCTCCTTTCCCCAAACAAGTACAGTGGATGATTTATTACCCCTAAAAATAGGACACAGTTGTATAAAACAGGTAGCATTTGGATTAATTGGTAGGATTTTGATAAAAAAAAGGAAAAAATATATTCTATCTAAAACACATTCCACAAAAGGACAACCATTTGTAGACATTCCTAACAAGAAGCCAATTACACCTTCCAGGAAGGAGCTGTTATTTTTGAAATACTCATTTGAAGAGGAGAAGAAATATTCAGAATATTTCACGCTAAGCTGAGACTTACCTGTTCCAGAAAATATTTTCTGAACTTGTGAGTCACTTACTTACTTAAAGAATAAAATTCCCAGAGAAACAAGATTATATTGTGTGTCACTGACCGTGAAGATTAAATTCATTTACCTAAAGCAGTTTCTGCTGACTTAAATACACTTTAAGTTGTTTTCTCTAATTCTACAATAACAATGTAGAGTTTGTTAAGTGAAAAGTGTTCATTCTGAATCAGTTTGCTTTTTTTGCTTATTAATGTGAATCTTTGATCATTTCTAACTCAAAGCTTATTTTATTAATGTCTTAAAAATGTATAACCTAATCTAACACTATGCCAATAAACAATCTAAATATTTTATTTAGTTATTATTTTTAAACAAATGAGGTTTTTTTTTTTTTTCCTGTTAGAAATCAATTTAAAGTGAAAATAGTTTAAAATCTTTTGACAGAGAAAATGAACCTTTGGATTAAAACAAGTTTTTTAACAAGTAATCAGCACTTCTGTGCCTTTTAATATTTCAAATACACATCAAAATGCTTTCAGAGTGAAACTCTGAATACTTTAAAAGCTTAAAAATAGATGTGGTAGGTAATTAGGATTTTTAAAATACTGTATCATAGTTTCATTAAAGTCTCCTGTCTCATATTTATTCTTCCACTTTACATGCTCAGTCTCAACTGCTCTCATGTGTCGACCTCATTTACTGGGGCAGAGATAAGGACAGTGGGAAAGAAGAAAGTGCTTCACAGTTCAAGTCAACAAATGCCCTGAGTGGAGGTCTCCCGCCAGAAGAGCGCGAGGTGCTCCGGAGCAGCGAGGCAGCCAGCACCGACCTTCCTTCTGTTCTCGGCCCAGCCTACCGAGAGTGGAAATGAAAGAGAACCTGCATGGCAATTTAAAAGAAAAAAGGAAACAAAGCTTATGTATATAGGGGCCGGGGTTGTAGGCTGGGTAGTGTAGAAGAGTGGGAAAAAAATGAGAGGTCACGTCACATACTGGTACAAATTCTCAATGTTGAGCGTGATCACGATGCGTATATATAATGTACCAATAAAGATTTGAATTTTTTTTTTTTAAATTATATGGGAATAAACACTAAGGGGAGGAGAACACCCAGGGGTTTGCCTGAGCTGGAGTGGAGGGAACAGCAGCTCCCGGGGAGGGCCTGGACCTGGGACATTGAGTTGAAATGTCCCGGAAGACGTGGGGTGCAGCTCGGTGATGGAGTGCTCTAATGCCAGGAGTGGGATTCAGCTTCCAGCTCCACCAAGAGTAGAAATAAAGATCCAATGGATGGAAAGACAGAAGCAACACCTAGAGCAGGGACAGGAAGGAGGACACTGTGCGGGGCGTACTTCTGGGCCTGCCACACCGAGACAGATTCCCATTTGAGGGTGAGCAGGGGCTGGGCAGTCTTGACAGACTCTGAGCCCCTGGAGTGCTCTGCGGCGGAACATAACACACAAAGCCAGCTTTGGGACGGATTCATCAGCAGCCTGAATGAGATGAATGTTACTGGTGGAGGCAAGGTTCCTCATCCCTCAGCTGGAGGTAATTAAGAACACTGCATCCGGCAGTCACTAAGCTGAGAGGCTCATGTAAAAGCAAACAAGTTTACCCCCCGAGAAACTGCCAGCCAGTGTCTCTGCCAGACTTGCCGCCTTGACCAGGGGGGTAGATTTATTTTTCTGTTTTGCTTCTAAGAACACCTTCCCAACCTCTCCTCTTGCCCTTGCCCACCTTCTCTTTAGTGTTCCCACTTCATGCAGCACTGAATGCTAAAAAAAAAAAAAAAAAGTCAAAATGTGATATGCCTAAATGTATCTTGTCGTAGAATTATGATTATAGAAAAAGAACTCAGACTTTGCCCCGCTCTTCCTTCCGGTCACTTATCTATAAACAGTATTTTATCTATCTGTTTTCTTAAACCAGAAACTACAAGAATGATGCCAATCTCTCTCTTCCTTTTGCTCAGTGGCATCTCAGCCAGTCACCAGCCTCCCTGGACATCCTCAAACCCACACCCAGAACTGTGTTTCTAAAAACCAAATCTAATGGTCACAGTATTGTCATTTCACCCATTCACACTTGAAAATAGAACACAGCTTCTCAAATCTCGAGAGCCATAAGAATAGAAGAAGACGGGGGTAAGGGTTAACCACAAGAATTGAAAGCACTTTTCCCCCATTCTTGGGAACTGAACTTAGAGTTTCAGGCACGCTGAGCAAGAGCTCTACCCCTGAGCTACGTCCTCAACCCATCATTGCTCCTCTTTGCAAGTCACTTTCAAGCAGCTCAGAACCCTTGGAATTTTCTTCTAACTCCCAGGCTTCTGGTCTTCAGCTTTCCAACAACACTACCAGTCTGACAGCCTCCGGGTGCCTTTTCCCCACACCTCAAACCATGAGACTACCCCTAGGGGTGCAGGGAGATTGTGCAACAGCTCCCTCTTCACCCATGAAAGGGCTAAATCTGGTCATCTTTTCCTGCAAGTGAAACTTGGCATAGTCAGAAATACCAAAGCATGATTATTTCCCTGTTCGGCTCAGTTTACCTCACTGATGCTTCTGCACCCTGAGACCCAGTGAACCCAACAAATCAAGTCGATGTAGGCAACTATCAAATGACCTCCAAAAATTTTGCACAAGAACCTTAAGATTATCCTGGGAATACTACATATTTTTTGTACTAAATTCATTGTAAAATGAACCCCAAATTTAAATATCAGCATGAGTAGAGGCATTGTAGTTTTTACATTTTTATATCCCACATTTTTCTATCCTCTTTGTGTGAACAGTCATCACCAGCTTCAAAATGGATGTCTCTGTTTGTTTTCCCTGATGCTGGGGACTGAACCTGGAGCCCTGTGCATGCCCTGCAAGGGCTCTGCCCCTAAGCTGTATCTCCAGCCCCCAGTTTCATAGGACCCACTATGGAGCCCATCTCTTCCCAGCGGCAGTGATAGAGATGTGAACCAAGCATCACTAACTACTAGGAGAAGAATCTCTTGATTCCCAAGTCACTACCCCTAAGGCTGCGTCCACATCCATCACCCTCTTCTTCACCTCTTCCCCCAGGGAAAGAACCAGGATGCCAAGGAGAACAGAACTGGATTTAAGGGAAGCTGAGAGAAGATAGCACTACCGAGAGGCCTGACATCCCTCGGGCACCTTCTCCTGGCGAAGTCACTGAAGCAGAGAGACTTGACATTTCCACTTAGCTACATGCTATACTTTTCCTTTTGTTGCTCAAGCTGAAGTGGGCTTCTGTTATTACCACCAAGAGTTACAAGGTCAGATGAAATCAACGTTATGCTTGCTAATACTGATGAGTTTTGTATAGAGGTGCACACTTGAAATCCTAACTCCTCGTGAAGCAAGACAGGAGGGTTACACATTTGAGGCTGGCTCTGCAATTTAATGAGATGCTATCTCAAAAAGAAAACCTAGAAATAGCATGGTATTTTACCAGGTAGAGGTAGCAAAACTTAGACTAGAACTGAGTAAATGTTCAATAAATATTTATTGAAAGGAAAAATAATTGGGAGCCTTAGAATCAGAACTTGATTCAAATTGTGACTCTTTAGCTCATTATTATGTAATAATGTGTAACTAAGAATGCTCAGGTCCCTTCTGTTTGGAGTGGGAAGAAGACACTCCCTTTACACAGTTCTCTGAAGATTGCTTAGTAATGTATATGCCAGTTGACAGCACCAGAAGGCATCAGAAATGACTTATTGTCACCCACTGTTTATTGTTCTTGATAAGATCAGATGTCGGAAAGTGAAATTGTTTTCAGGACAGAGAAAGTCTTGATCCTAAGTTTAGGTATTAATATATCTAAAGAACTAATGTTTATCAGAATAGGTTTAACCAGAGCCAAGTTTGGTTGGTCCCTGACAGGACAGGACAAATGTAGTCTTCTTAAGAGTCACACATTTGAACTGATTGCAGGAAAAATCACTCTCTTTTGAAGCCCATGAACCAGCCCCAGCCTCCGATTCCATATTCACCAAAGTGCTTCTTGGACTAATCCTTTGACCAGTTCCTCTAAGATAGATGGAACAGGGACTAAGGAAACTAACATCCCTTTCATTCTGCTCCCCCAGTTGTGTGTGTGTGTGTGTGTGTGTGTGTGTGTGTGCGTGTGTGTGTGTTATTCGATATTGAACCCAGGGCCTTGCATATGCCAGGCAAGAACTCTGCCACTGAGCTACATCCCTATCCCCTTTATTTTTTAAGACAAAATCTTGCTAAGTTGCCCAGGCTGGCGTTGATGTTCCTCCTGCAGTAGCTAGGGTTACAGTTGTACACCACCATGGCTAGCTCCTCTGTGGCCTTCGTGACTAGATTTCAGGGTCTTTCTTTCTCTTTAGTCGCCTGTTCCCAAGAGGCTTCTATTGTTCCTGCCCACTCAAGATAAACTGCATTGTCAAGGAAGGATGTGGGCCCAGGGGGCAATGCAGGTGAGAGGGGCTAGTGTGGATGGAGGCAGTAAAGGAATCGGAGCTATAGAACTACAGCACGCATGTGCCACCTCCTCAGTGGCCGCCATTGCTGAGCGTGATGTTAACAGATGGACGATTGTGAGAAGAGGCTACAAACATGGACTTAAAACTACTTAAAGACATATAAAATAAGGCTCCTCTTAAATTTTTGTACACTATATAAACCAGACAAGATTCATCAGCCTAAATGTGATACCAGCCTAAATGTGATACTTGGAATACGAGTGACTTCAGTCGCTAACTCCACTGGCCACAGCTTCTGTCTACGTTCCTTTCCTTTCCTTCCCTACCTGTTGGCCAGGAGCTGTGCTGCCTGCTGCTTCTGTCACACTGCACAGTACATTCCTCCTGCTCGGTGAGGTTCTAGGTCTCTCCTGAGTCATGGATTACCGTGGTCTCCCTGACCTTCTGGATGTTTCCATCAGCCAGCATTTTGTTTGTCCTCTCTCCCCCTCCAAGAGGTCACAGGTCTAGACAACAGCTGGGAACAGAGACTTCCTTGTGAAGTTGTCCTTTTTCCAGTTTCATAGACACCCCCCACACACACACTTGATCCACGAATGTGTGATTAACATATAGATGATAAGCCTCGATTTCGAATTGCTTCTTATTCCACACCTGCCTTGCAAGTCCAAGTCTAAGTGCAAGGTCCTGAACTGATCGCCCGTAAAAAAAACTAAACAAAACAAAGCAAAATGTAAATCAGATTGCTCCTTACTCAACAAACATCCCTTTGAGAAGTGTTTTACGAATTCAACACATTCTTGACCAACCAAGTGTGTACATTAACTTAATGGGTGTTTAATTCATCTTTCCCTCACTTCTGCTGCTGGAGTAAAGATAGCTCTTTGAAACTCCATGTAATGTTTTCATTACAGGACGCCTAAAGGAAAACTGCATGACCCGATGTCTAATTCATAGTAACTCTTCATTATTTTAAACATCAATTTGGACAGAGTATGACTCCACTATCTCGAATTTCACCAAATTAACACTGAAAGGATTTGTTTAGACATAAACCCAAAAGAACAACAAATGTGAGAGATGACAGCTACTAAGTTTTAGGCTCTAAAGTATGGGAAGATTAGGGCTAAATGACTCAGCAATCTCAGAAAGCCAAAGACTAATGAGCTTATACCATAAACGTCCCAAACTTTGGGAATTGGCAGCATCTCGTAGCTCCTAAACTGAGCGTGGGAGCAGGGCTGGAACCCAGAGGACCTGCTGGCCATGCCTGAGCGGCAACTGCAACTCCCACCCCACCCTGGGGACTCTCTGGTGGAGGTGGAGAAAATCTAGGGCCCGGAGGACAGCAGGCCCCATCGAGGCCACAGAGCCACGCTGGAGCGAGAGGGCTGGAGTGAACACACAGGTGGAGGGTGGACCCCCAAATGTTCTTCTACCCAGCTCCACGGTGCTGACGGTCAGGGTCTTAGCGCTTGGGAAGGGAGATGGAAACACTTTCCCTTGCGGCAGTCAACCCTGCCAACTGAAAGAACCGACTCCACCCCACACTCTGTATTCACACATCCCGAACCCACAGATTTAATCACCCATAAAGCAAAAATAGTGGGGGGTGTGACTGTGCCGAATACCACAGCTTTTCTTCTCATTATTCCCTAAACAATACACTATAACAACTATTTGCATAAAGTGTCTGTTGTATTAGGGATCATAAGTAATCTGGAGATGGTTTAAGGAACAAGGCGCACCCAGGCTCATAGACAAATGCTTTACCATTTCAGAGGTGGCGGCTGTGGACGCTGTGGGCCCAGCAGTCTGGAATCACTCACTGGAAGATACCAAGGACAGCTGTGTGTATACAAAGGGAAGCCCTGATAAGCCTGGTCTGCAGATGTGTTAATTCTGTGAATTTTTGTTCTTGCTAAACTACCCAGGGTTTGCTGTATACCTACTATTTCTATAGTCTGCCTGTGATTTCTTGGCCTGGGCCTGGGACGAAATGGGAGAACGCTTCTTTGGTGTATATAAAAGACTGACTAAAAAGCTGGATATGGTGGCACAAGTCCAACTCCCACCACTGAGGAAGCTGAGGCAGGAGGACCACTGCCAGTTCAAGGCCAGCCCGAATGACATAGTGAAATTCTGTTTTAAAACATAAAAAAAACCCATGGGCCAGGGATTTAGCTCAGTGGTTCCAGCACTTGCCTTGCAAGTGCAAGGTTCCAGATTTGAAGCCTGGTAATCACACACAACAATACCAGGCATGGTGACTCATGCCCATCAGCAACTAGTACCGCATACCACAATTGCAGGCATTGTGGTTCACACTTGTAGTCCCAACACTCAGGAGGCAGAGGCAGGAGGATTGCTGAGTTCGAGGCTGAGTTCCAGACCAACATGGACTACAAAGCGAGCCCTTGTCTCAAAAAAAAAAAAAAAAAATCATTATCAACTATCTGTACTGTACATAAATATATTCTCCATTTATACCAGAATTGTCACATGTCTTACTGGGAAAACATGACATCACTAGACAATGGGAACATCTTAATTCCATTCTCGTCTCCTGGACCCACCAAGATAATATGTGGACAATCATTGCCTAAAATATTACATAGTATGTGAGTGTACTTGCTGATCCAGCAGTGATTCACAAAACAAGTAAAAAATATGCTCTACCACAATAAGGAAATAAATTGAGTAAAAATAAAGCCCCCAAGCCAGGCATCGTGGTGTGTACCTATAATCCCAGCACTCTGGGAGGCTGAAGCAGGAAGATTGTAAATTCAAGTCGGGCAATTTTTTAGATTCTGTCTCAAAGTAAAAGAATAAAAAGAGGTCAGGATATAATTCAGTGCAAAGGCCCTGGGTTGAGTCCCTAGTACACACACACACACACACACACACACACACACACACACACGCACACACACACACACACTTTACAATTCATTTTAAAGATCTCAGTGGCTTTTTCATTCAAGAATCAGATAGCTCTTCATTTTGTAAAATAAGACAGAAGGAGAAGAGTTTGATCTGTAGACACAAAAAGGATGAAGGAAAGAGAAGTGGAAAGTGAGTTGGTTCCTTCAGTTGCCCGGTCCTGAGACGGGGGCAAAGGGAAGCAAACAACAAAAAATGGCTGATTGGTTCACACCAGACTGTGAGAAGATTCAGGGACGAGAACGTCCTTCTCCTACAGTCCAGTCTGGCCTGTTATCTCTCTAATCTTGATTCTCAGGTAAACAGCTGAGATTCAGTGAGGCAGGGCTTGGTGAGAGCAGCTCCATTTTGAGTTTCTGCCATTCTGTGTGGGCCCAGTGCTGGAGCTTGATCTGAAACAACAGCTTCCAAATTGTTACTTAATATTGTGAACTTGCAACTTGTACTCTATTTTCCCCTGTACATTCCTGTGATCAGTTTAGGCACTAATAGTTTCTGGCATGGAGTAGCTATTAAGCAGTGTTTTTTGAACGAACATACAAATATACGTTGTAAAGGAGCTTATTCTCATTCATCATAAAATTTAAAATAAAACACTTACACCTTCCTATGATAACTTTGATACTCATCTGTATTATTTGTATCTACACAGCTTTCAGTGTCTTTCTTACTTTCTTTCTTTTTTTTTTTTTGGTCTTTGAGACAGGCTCTCACTATGTCATTCAGGCAGACCTTGAACTCACAGTGATCCTCCTGCCTCAGCCTCCAGAGTGCTGGAATTATAAATGTGTTCCACCATCCACACCTTCATATTATTATTATTCCCCATTGATGAAAGTCTTGCTTTAAATTTCTTTAGTATATCATTAGTGCCTTTATGTTTTAAAAAAAAAAAAAAAATCTTAAGAAAGAACGAACAGGGCCGGGAGTGTAGCTAAGGTAGAACACTCGCCTGGATGTTTGAGTCCTCAGAAACAACTGTCAGTACCTAAAAAGAAAAATAATAATAATAACAACAATATAGTTCTTAACAGGGAGGAAAACGTTCCACAATAATAGCTCTGGCTGGAAGTGGGGCTCAGGCCAGAGTGCATTCTTAGCACCAGCAAGGCCCTGGGTTCCATCCCCAGCCGCACAGAAGAGGGGTGATTAACAACCTCTCCTCGAAGATATCAGCTCCTCCTCCTTGCGGAAGGGTAAGATGGATGTCCCCTAATCGGACGTGGAGAGGTAAGAAGCTGGCTATTCTCCGGCGGGCATGATACATCAGTCAGAGGGCTGGTCTGTCCAGCGTGACTCAACAGGAGCAGACTGTGCGGGGAATGAGGTGGGCTGCAGACGCTAGCAAGAAAAACGGGGTGGGCTGGAGTCACTTCTTCAGCTGGACTGGAGTGCTGTCAGTCTGAGGGCACAGACACGCCCAGGCTCTGAGGCGAGTACAGGAGCATGTCACAGCCCAATCCCACGGACTTCTGCCTCCTCTGCCTTTTGAGATGTGGTCTCCTCTTCGCTCTCCCTCACAGCAGAGAAGCAAGAATCCACTGAGCGTTCATGAACTAGGAAAAAGACAAGGGATTGATGGGTTTACGAGAAATGCTGCAGGCTCACAATGGGCTCGGAGAGAGCAGAATCCTGTCCCTTGTCGCATCTCCGCCCCGTGGGTGACTTACGCAAGAGCGTGAGTAACCGCTCACCTCAGATTCGCGGCAGGAGAGAACAACTCGTCCTTCCTAGCATGCTGTGAAGTCTTAAAAGATAGCATCTTAAATACCTGCAGGGTGGGAGGACTCCACAGAAACAACGTTAACTCCATCCCCTGGCATAACAGGCATTCTTCAGACACAGTACACCCGAAATTCTTCTGTTACAGAATCCCAAAGTGTGGAATTTCCTTCTAGTTTATGAGTAAATCCCTTATCAAGAGCTTCAGGGAATGTCAACGTTAACTTTCTCCAACCTGCATTTATTTGATTGCGATCAACTTTACACGTACCCAGGTGAGAGGTACCTCGGCTCATACGTGTTACTGGCCAGGCGGGAACCTGAGTAGAGCTCACACAAACACACAGGTCCTGGGTTCCACAACAACAGAAAGCATTTTGCCCCTGGCCTTGGTCAACCTCCCCTGCCTTGCCCCAGCCTGGTGCTGGTGATTGAACCCAAGTCCTCCTGTGTGCTAGGCAAGCTGTCTTCCACTGAGTTACACTCCTGCTGGCCAAAGATTTCAACCAAGGAACAGAACTAAAATTTTCCAAATGATGTATAAAAATTCCCAGAGGTTAGATGAAATAGAAAAAATATCATTGTAATGGTTTTTAAAATCTAATTTCATTTTTAAAGTTTCCAGCCAGCGATCTTTTTAAAAGATAGTTTAGACAAGCACAGTAGCACACCCCTAACCCCAGCACTCAGGAGGCTGAAGCAGGAGGATATCTTAAAGGTTGAGGTCAGCCTGGCTATCTAGTGAGTTCAATACAAGTTTGAAATACGTAGTGAGACACCGTCTCAAAAATAAATAAATAGGGTGAAAGGGGAAAATGTTGAGATTGTAACAAAAAAGTAAGGCAACAAATTTTATGTATATGGGGGGGTGGTAGGGTGGGTAGGGCTATGGGAAAAAATGAGAATTAAGTTGTGTCTTATACTGGTACAAATCCCCATTATGGAGTGCAATCATGATGTGTATATTTAATGTACCAATAAAGATTAAAAAATAAATAAATAAATAAATGATAGTTTAAATAAACTTATCTAACAGGCAACCACAACAAAATTCTTACTTCATAAGATAAAGCAGTTTACTGACTAGTATGATTGAACATCAAAATTTTAAGTTCTAAACTACAAATTCATATATATTGATTTTAATGACTCAAGGAAGATTCCATAGAAGATGTTATAGAGAACTGAATAAAGATTGAATCAGGGGCTGGGGATTTAGCTCAGTGGTTCCAGCGCTTGTCTTGCAAGCAGAAGGACCAGGGTTTGATCCCCGGTAACCACATACCATACTGGGCGTGAAGCCTCACGCCCAGCAGCAACCAGTAGCACATACCACAGTGCCGGGCATGGTGGCTCACAGCTATAATCCCAGCACTTGGGAGGCAGAAGCAGGAGGATTGCTATGATGTGAATTTGAGGCTGAGATCAAGGCCAGCCTGAACCACAAAAGCGAGACCCTGTCTAAAAAAAAAAAAAAAAAAACCTAAAAAAAAAAAAATTGAATCAGAATACTAAATATGTTTGAAGTTAAGTCCTGTCTCATGTTGTTAAAATGAAGGAATTTGGAGGTCACATGATCTCAGTAATCAAGAGCTCTGTGATCATCTGGCCTGGTAGAGCAGGTCTCTCATCCCAGCACTCAGGAGGCTGAGACGGGAGGGCTGCAAGTTTGTGCCTTGCCTGGGCAATTTGGTGACTTAGCAGGACCCTGTATCATAACCCAAAAAAAGAAAAACAGAAAAAGAAAAAAAGAAAGTCCACCCAAAACAGGCTGGATATGCAGTTCAATACAAAGGCTCTAGGTTCAATCCCCAGGGCCAGGAACTGTGACCCAGTAAGGCAGGGGCCTCTAGACTTACGAACTCAACTGGTTCCCAAGGCCTGGTTATAACTCAAGTTCATTGTAAGTCAACACAGCCAAGACTAGATGTTTACCTGGTTAAACATTATAAAAAACAAGAGGCAAATGAAGCTTCCATTAACCTAATTAACCCAAGTTGTTTGCATGTCAGGCCACTGGACTTGAGGGTCCACCACAATATACAGACATCTATGCTCATTCAGTCACTAGGGTATAAGTCCACTCTGTCTTCACACAGGAAAGCTTTCATAGTTATTTATGTCTAACTTACGTGTTCTTCTATTAGGGTCCTCCAAAAAGCACAACAAATATGAAAACAGAATGTTTCTTCCCCCAGGGAACCCAGCCCACAACCTTCTTTCTCCCTCAATCTTGCCTTTTCTTCAGCTCATTTGTGGGGCTCACTCTCCCCATGAAGAGGAATCGGCTTTCTTCAAGGTCTGCTACTCAAAATGTGAATCGCAGCAAGCCCTAGACCCAGGATTCACTGAGCGGACACACAGCCTCAGCCCTCTGCATGACCAGCTTCCCCTACTGAGGGCCTGGCCGAGGCCAGCCCGGGCCCTGGACAGGTCCCAGGCCGTCTGCTCTCCACTCCCAGCAGCCCTCTGTGGATGTCAGTTTCCCAGAGTTAGGTGCTGACCTCGCTGCTGCAGCCATGAAGGACGGAGTTACGGGAAGACAACAATTCACCATCTAAGGCTGCTCAAGCCTCAGAGTCCTGAAGACAAAGACTGGCGCTGATTGGCAGGACCTTTCCAAAATGAGAAGACTGAGAGGTTCAGCTAAAAAAAAAAAAAAATGGCCCTGTGAAAACTAAAATAAAACAGAACATTGACTGGCTGATTCTCACCCTCACTTCTAAGACAGCAACAAACTCCACAGCCTCACAATCCTCTCTCTCTCATGGTGCAAAGGTATTCAGCATAGTTTTTCCATTGATCAGTGGATGAAAAAGGAAAGAGTCACAAAACTGTTGTTTGAAGAACGTTCAGTCCCTCGTTTTAAAATGAGCTCAGGCTGGTGAGTTAGCTCAGGGCCCGGGCACAGGCCTAGAAGCACAAGGCCCTGGGTTTCAACCCTGGGAGCACAAAATAAACAAAAATAAAATTGGGTTATAAGCACAGGTCTAGCATATTCTGGACTAAGCAACCATGTGTTGTTTTTTTTTTTTTAACTCAAATCTTTATTGGTACATTATGAATACACATCATCACTGCATTCAGCATTGAAACTTTGTACCAGAATATGACATGACTTGTTTCTCATTTTTCGCTTTCCCCCACCCACCCTGCAACCCCCCAACGCTATATACATAAGATTTGTTCCCTTTTTTTTAATTACTATCACATTCCTTTTCCTTTTATTATTTACTCCTACACTTTCTTTTAAATATTTTCTATTTCACAATATCTACTGTATATACTAGAGCTCATTTACATCTTCATTTTCTCAAACCAGAGAAAAGATATGATATTTACACATCTGTGACCTATTTATTTCACTTATGAGGATATCCTCAAGGTACATCCATTTGGGTATGAATGACTCAATCTTATCATTTTTAATGGCAGAGTAATATTACATTCTATGAAAGAACCACATCTTCTTTATCCAGTCTCCAGCTGATGGACATTTTGGTTGTTTCCAAGATTTAGCAATCACGAACTGAGCTGGTATAAACATGGGTGCACATATGTCACTGTGATTTGAATCTTTTATGTATATACCTAGCAGAGCAATGGCCAGTTCAAATCGGACCTCCAATCTTATCTTTTTTTTTTTTTTTTTTTTAAGGTTTTTTTGAGACAGGGTCTCGCTTTTGTGGTTCAGGCTGGCCCTGATCTCAGCCTCAAACTCACTTCACAGCAATCCTCCTGCCTCTGCCTCCCAAGTGCTGGGATTATAGGCGTGAGCCACTACACCCGGCACTGTGGAATGTTGTTGTACTGGTTGCTGCTGAGCGTGAGTCTCCACGCCCAGTATTGTTATGTGGTAACCGGGGATCGAACCCGGGTCCTTGCGCTTGCAAAACAAGCGCCGGAACCACTGAGCTATATCCCCGGCCCTCCAATCTTATCTTTTTGAGGAATCTCCACATGATCTCCACAGAAGCTGTACAAGTCTACGTTTCCCCCAACAGTGGAGAAGGGTTCCTGTTTCTCCACAACCTCGCCAACATTTGTTACTGCGTAATCCTGAGATAGCAGCCATTCTTTGTGGAGTGGGATGAAATCTCAGTGTTGTTTTCGTCTGCATCTCTCGAATGACCAGTGATGCTGACCATTTCTTCATGTACTTCCTATCTGCACTTACTTCTTCCTGTGAAAAGTGTTCATTTCAGATGCCTATTTTTGAACTGGGTCTTTAAATTTAGGTGGGCTGAGTTTTTAAGCTCTTTATATATTCTAGAGAGGAGCCCTTTGTCAGAGAAACGGCTGGTGAAGATTCTTCCTCATATTGTTGGCTGCCTTTTGTCTGTGCTGCTGGGTTTTTCTTGGTGATGCATCCATCTCCCCAGAGGGCCCTGCCCTCGCACATGCGCAGTCTCTGGCTCCCCCAGCGGGATCCAAGACTCGGTAGTTCGGGATGGGCGCGGGCTTGTAGCTCTGCCCAGTGGTATTTCTGTGCTGTCTTGGTCCCAGCTGGCTCTGCAGATGCTCCATTTTGAGATTCTCCTGCTCCGCATCTGCCATGAAGACCTACATCCTTCGTCTTTCGAGGGCCGCTCCATTTCTGTTTGTTCTGAGCGTCGTTCGGGGTTTCAGCCCCCTGAGAACCCGGAATGCTTCCTTCACCCCCAGGTCAGCCAGCCCTCCCAGGGCCGCGCGGGAGCATTTCCCACGCTGTGGCCTGCTTGGGTCTCCGCTGCAATTACCATAGCTCGCTCCACTGCGTCTGGAAGGCAGCACTCGCAGGACTGAGAGGAGGAAGGGGGCTCTGTGCAACGAAACCTTCTACGGACTCAATCTAATGGCAAACAGTATTTTCAAAGCTTTTTGCAGGCCGAGGGTTTGGCTCAGTGGTTCCAGCGCCTGCCTCGCAAGAGCAAGTCCGGAGTTTGATACCTGGTACCAAAGAAAAATTTTTTAATTAAAACTTTTTTCTCGCCATTTAAACACCCTTCTTCACAGACAGGCGACACTGAAACAAGTGACGGCTTCGTCAACAGCTGATCTGCCCCAGCTTTTCACCCTTCAAGCCTAACCCAACCTGCGTCCCTACACCCCTCTTCAAGCCTCGTGTCCAAATGTCATCTCTCCTCCACATCAGCACGCCCAATCGGTCCAACTGGCAGCTGGCATTCCTGCCCTGTTTCATTTTTTCTCTTGTTACCTCAAAGGCGTGTAAATATTTCCCTACTTTTACATTTTTCTCATTTAAATTTCCACAATAAACTGCAAAACCCTTAAGAAAAGGAAACAATGTCTTCATTTTTTTAGCCTCCACGGTGGCTTGCAAACTGTAGGGGTGTGATAGATTCTAGTTTGTAGTGCAGTGTTAACATTTTGAAATACAAATTATGGAGCCAGGCATGGTGGCACAGTCTTGTCGCCCCAGCACTTTGTAGGGTGGAGGCAAGAGGACTTCAAGTTCAAGTTCAGTGTCAGGAAGTTCCTGAAATGTTGTCTCAAAAGGCACAAAGGGCTGGGAGTATAGCTCAGTGCAGAAGTCCTGAGTTCAATCCATAGTACCTCAAAAAGAAAAGGAAAAAGCCAAAATAGATGCTGTCTATAAGCATTTGAAAAAGCATTGTTATCAGATTAAATGTGTCCCGTGTCACACGCTGGATGAATAAGCAAGTACCTGAAGGGCCACATGCCAGCCCTGTCTGAGGCTTCCAGACACTAGCACATCAACTTTCCACCAACGCTCATGATGTTCCAGTGTTGTGGGTAGAATGTATTACCCACATTTTACCAAAGAGGAAACGAAGGCTGGCCTGGCAGAGTGGTGTATGCCTGTAGTTCTAGCACTCAGGAGGTTGATGCAGGAGGATTGTCCCATATTCGAGACCAGCCTGGGCTACACAGGGAGTTCAAGGTCCACCTGAACTACATAGTAAGACCCTGTCTCAAGAAACAATAATAACTTAAAAACACAAAACTTTCAATGGACCCACACTGTCCCAGCAAACTCAGAGCAAAGGAAATGTTATTATTAGCCAATGTGTGAGGATTCATCAGGAGAATTTCCCATCTCCCCCCTGTATTCATGGCACTGCGATGGTACACGATATCTCTCTCTCTCTTTCTAGGGGCTGCAGAAGTCAAGGACCCAGAGTGGCTGAAAATAGCAAAAACTTTTTCTTTCATTGTCCAAGAGGTTAGAAATTGGAGCTCAAAGCGTCTGTGGGGAATACACTTCCTCGTCTCTTTCCTGGGATGTGGTGTTTGCTGTAGTCTCTGGAGCTCCTGGGCCATAGCTCCTGGTTATCCAGGGCCTTCTGCCAGTGTCTGTGCCCGGGGCCCTCCGAGTGCGCCTCCTCTTCTCATGTGGATACCAGCATATCACATTCTGCCTTCTTGTTCAGCTTTTTGCTTCACTGTTTCCCTTGGGTCTGAGTCATCCCATATACTAGACAAGCACTCACTCTACCACTAAGCTGAAGCCCCAACCTCGACTCAGCTTGATCCTGTTTGCAAGCTCCTATTTCCAGGCAAGGCCACATGCATACGTATTAGAAGTTAAAAATTACACAACTCATTTTTTTGAGGGATGTACTTAAACCCAAATTTTTGACCAAACTGAATTCTTTTTTTTGCACTCCTAGGAAACACTGAGCTAAATCTCCAGCCCTTTTTATTAGTTTTTAATTTTGAGACAGGGTCTCACAAAGTTACCCAACTGGCCTCAAACTTGGGGTCCTCTTGCCTCAGCTTCCCAAACAGCTGAATTACAGGTTTGTGCCCCCACACCCAGCTCAACTTGGAGTTCTGTATTGGATATAAACCACAATATTTCTTGTTTACTGACACCATTTTTGTTTTTTGGCACTGGAGACTGAACCCAGAGCTGTGGCACTGAGTTCTAATCCCAGCCTTTTAGTTATTTTTTTTTTCTTTTCTTGAGAGTGTCCCACTAAGTTACTGAACTGCCCAGGCTGAGCTTCAACTTGCTGCTCCCTCAGCCCCCAGAGAGCTAGGATTACAGGCAGGTGCCCCAGGGCTTAACTTGGGAACCTCAAACTGGCGACTTCGGGACCCACACACGCATATACTCACACACACGTCCATACACAGACACAGACTTGGGCCTCCACCTGAAAAAGTTGCCAATTTAAGCCAACATACAACAACCAGAAACATTCACCGGTTGAGCAAGGGTGAAAGAAAGGATTATTTTAGAACAGTTCTAACTTCAGGGTGTCTGTGGAATAGCCAGTTACCCTGAAGGGGTACTACTGGACAGAGGTAAGCTAATTAGATATCTTGTAGGCCGTTAGACCGGGCAGACAGACCTCCCAGGAGCCAACACAGAGGACAATCTACACACATTCACTGAAGGCCAGCATTATAGAAAAAGAAAAACTATCACACCCCAGCACTTCCCCTGAGGATGAATAGCAGTGATTGATATTCTAAATAGGAAAGATCCTTGACTGAAAATCCTTTATGCTTGCTATGTGAGTTCCTATTAGTTGCTATTAGCTCCCCATTTAATCCATATTACCTAAGCGACTATAGTAGCCATAATCTTAGTGGCTATTCTTGTGATTTCTCCTTGACCCATATTCCCTGAGAGACTGTACTTGCCATCTTACTCATTGACTTTAGTTTTGCTCGACCTTGACCCCGCCTCTCCCTCGTGGTTTTGCTCCCTAAAACCCCCTAGGAAACACTTGAGGAGGCAGTCATTTCTAGTCAGCTCTCCTAGGCAGCAGCTGTCTTTCAGTACATTTTTCCTACTCTTAACCTCTGTTGTTCTCAGAATTTGTCCTTTAATTTCAGAGAACACAAACTTGCGTTGCAGATTTGGGAGTTACATCTGTTTCCCCTACATCACCTCGGTAACCTGAAGTTTAGAATAAGGCCATGGCTGGGAATGCAGCTCAGTAGTGGAGTGTATCCGAGGACCTCATGCGGCCCAGGTCCTAAATTGAATCCCAACACCATAATCTACTTGTCTGATTTAGGTAAAACTAACCCAAAGAACTAACTTGAAAACATATTCAATGCTACCGAGAGGGGGTGGAGTATGTCTTTTGGGACACTGAGAATCAGATGTAGGGTCTGTTCTTTTTTATATTTATTTATTCTCGTTTTTTTATGACAAGGTCTAGCTTTATAGTCAAGGCTGACCTTGAACTCACCATCCCAGGCTGGCCTCGAACTCACAGCAATCCTCCTGCCTCTGCCTCCCGAGTGCTGGGATTGCAGGTGTGAGCCACCATGCCCGGTATTTGTTTGGGTTTGTTGGTTGGTGCCAGGGATCAAACTCAGGACCTTATATTTACACGGCAGAACCACTGAGCTAAATCCCTGCCCCATTCCTTGATTTTAGAAAACAAAGCTCAGCTTGTCCGACATGTGGCAGATTGAAAGCTGTAATATTTCCCCTACATTATTTGGATGCCCATTGATCACACACCCTGTGTCACTTGAAGGTCTTCCACAGAGATAACTGAACAGAGATCAGGAAGAAGCCAAGCAGAGAAAACACACAGACCAAAATAAAGCTCCAAGTTCATCATGTCTTCAAAAATAATAGATCCCTGCCAGGTGTGGTGCCTCACGCCTCTAATCTCAGCACTTGCACTCAGGAGGCAGAGGCAGGAGGATCGCGGTGAGTTCAAGGCCAACCTAGGCTACATAGTGAGCTCAGGGCCAGCCTGAACTACAAAGTGAGACCCTATCTTAAAAAACTAAAAAAGTAAAGAAAAGAATAGACCCTGCAGCTGATGCTTAGGGTCCCAAAAGACCTCAACAACCACTAACCTCACCAGTTGCCGCTGCAAAAAAGCCAAGTCCCTTTAAGAGTGACTGCCATGCCCTGGTTGCCAAGATGGCCACTGGAAGGCACAGGCCCCGGTGCTCAGGCCCATCCTACCAGCCTACCCATGGACCACGGGGCTCTGGGCACTTTCCACCTTCTCCCACTGCCCAGACCATCTCCTCACAGGAGCCCTGTTCATCATACCTCAGTAAAAGAAGTCACTTGGGCTGGGGAGTTAGCTCAGTGGTTCCAGCGCCTGCCTTACAAGCGCCAGGGCCCGGGTTCGATCCCCAGTACCACATACAACAGTGCTTGGCATGGAGACTCACACCCACCATTAATCAGAACCACACACCACAGTGCCAGGCGTGGTGGCCCACGCTTGTAATCCCAGCACTCGGGAGGCAGAGGCAGGAGGATTGCTCTGAGTTCAAGGCTGAGCTTGGGGCCAGCCTGAACTAGAAAAGCGAGACCCTATCTCAAAAAAAAAAAAAAAAAAAAAGTAAAAGGAGTCACTAGAGAGGAGAGGCTGTCACACCCCAAGTGATCATACAGATGAAACCAACGGTGAATGTGCTAGACTCCTTTTAGTGGGTCCACCAGATAGATCAACCTCAGAAAAAGCTCATAACTGCTGAACTACAACATGATTTCTATCTGAAGCCCATTAAATTAGCTCTCTAGAAAGGGTCTCCCCTACACTGAGCCTTCTCAGCTCAAAGCAGTTAAATGGAAAGTACAAATCCTTCCCCGTACCTGCAGTTAGTACTTCTTCAGAGGGAAAAGACTGCAGACAGTTTAGCTAGTTAGCAAATATTAGGTTTGTTTGTTTGTTTCTTTCTTTCTTTTAAGACAGGGTCTTGTTTTGTACTTCAGATTGGCCCTGAACTATATAGCCCAGGTCAGCCTCAAACTCACAGCAATCCTCCTGCCTCCTGGGTGCTGGGATTACAGGCATGAGCCACCATGCCTGGCATTGTAGTATGTGGTTACTAGGGATTGAACTCAGAACCTTGCACTTGCCAGGCAGGCACCAGAACCACTGAGCTAAATTCCAGGCCCAAGTTAGCAAATATTATAGACAGGTAGGCAAGGCTGAGCCCTCCCCACAAGACACTTATAGCCTAAGCTCATTTACCAAAGCCCAGGTTCAAAAAAAGAACTACCACACTCACATCCGTCCTCCAGGGATGAACAGCATTGACTGATCCTCTCCACAGAGATCTGTCACCCCGGTGGGGACCAAAACCTCTGAGCCTGGGCCGGGGATATAGCTCAGTGGTTCCGCCGCCTGTCTTGCAAACGCAAGGACCCGGGTTCAATCCCCGGTAACCACATAACAATACTGGGTGTGGAGACTCACCCCAGCGGCAACCAATACCACATACCAGTGCCGAGCGTGGTGGCTCACGCCTGTAATCCCAGCACTTGGGAGGCAGAGGCAGGAGGATTGCTGTGATGTGAGTTTGAGGCTGAGCTCAGGGCCAGCCTGAACCACAAAGCGAGACCCTGTCTCAAAAAAAACCTTAAAAAAAAAAAAAAAAAAAAAACCTCTGAGCCTGTTCCTCCCTAAAAATCCTTATTCATTCCACACCACTTGCTAGGTGGTTTCTTCCCATTTGACTCTCATTTCATCAACATTAGCTAAGTAGCAACAACAGAAACATAAATCTTAAAGATTTATAAGCCTCGGGTACAATATAAATTCCTCTGTATTCAAGGGCCGGGATTCACCACCAGGCCTGTGTGATTGTGTCGCTTCCTACTCCCTTCCCAGATGCTCTGGCCAGGGTATGGTGTCAGTGAATAAAGCTGACTGCTCAAGGGTGACCCTGTCTGCTTCATTCTTTGTTCTTACAAAGCCAAATGAGGCGTGCCATGGTGCATACAAAGCCGATGCTCACTTGAAAGCACTTTCAGCAACATGTTCTTCAAAGCCATCACGAGGGCCTCATCACTGAGGGCTGTGTTCTGAAGCAGTCATTTCCTTATGCTAAGTCGGCTCACCGGATTTCTACCTGCTGATCCAAAGTTCAACCAAGCCATGACATGTTTTGCTTTTCTTGAACAGAAGAATCTATTCAAGTGGCATGGACATTCTACAGGATGCAGTGACAAAGTAATGTTTGTAGCTGACTGTGGCAGTGCACACCTGTAATCTTAGTACTGTACTCAGGAGGCTGAGGCAGGAGGATCACTGCAAGTTTCAGCCAGCTTGGGCTACATGATGAGTTCAAGCCCAGACTGAACTACATAGCTAGATCCTGTCTCAAAAAAAATTGTTAATGTCTACAAATACTATCATTCTTCTTCAATATATTTTAACAGGCTTTATTATATCATACTAATCAAAAAAGGACAGATGATTTATAAGATCAAGAATACCTAAGACTATTCATTATTTTCATATTACAGGAGAGTTGATCAACAAGTGCCATCAATTAGCAAAAAGAGTACTCATTTTAACTCCTTTGATCTGTGTCTTTAATGCTTGGCAACTTTGGATATAGATGATGGCTGGAAAGATATCAAGAATTGATATTCTGGAGAAAAATTCATGGAAGTTTTATTTACTGATTGACTCCATCTTTCATTCCTTAGGTTTTCATTTCATTGTTTTATATCTGGAATAGGCTATTTGGATATGAAACCTAGTTGTGAAATCTCTCACTACTCACATGAACTTTGCGTAACATTATCAATATCTCTGCGCATCCATTTTCTCATCTGTAAGATAAGGATGACAATCAGCTAGTGATGATCACTATATACATCTCAGGGAATTATCTGAAGATTTAAAAAGTTAATGCAGGTGAAGAGCCCTCTTCATATCCTGCCTGTTAACTTTTTCCCACATGACCTCTGAAGTGGTGGATGAAGATGATTACTAAACCATCAAAAAGTGTTACCTGACAAATAATGATTTAGATACAGTGGTACCTCAGTTCATGAACTTAATTATTTCCACTATTCTGATTGTAGGAAAAATTAAGCTTGTGAACCAGGATACTACTGTATAACCAATAGAAACCTACAAGTTTTGGAGTAATATAAAAACAAGAAAATAAAACACATTTTAGAAGTATTCTGCCAGAGCAAGACCCTATCTCAAGGGAAATAAAAAAGGAGGTTTGTTTCAAATCATCTCAAACCTAACAAAGAAAATATGAGGAAGAACATTTTTAAAAACCACTTTAATCTGTCAGGTCAAAGTCTAAGGACAGTCCATTCTCAGAGAACAAACAACATTCTAAAACATTTTTCCAGATCTTGTTTCATACTCAAAAGGTCTTGGTTGTTTGGGTTGGTTGGATGGATTGGTTTTGTTGGATTGGTTAGGGTTAGTTGGTTAGACTGGTTGGTAGGATTGGTTGGCTAGTGGGTAGGATTGGTCGATTGGTTGGTAGGTAGGATTGGTTGATTGGTAGGATTGGTTGGTTGGTTGGTAGAGTTGGTTGGCGGGTAGGATTGCTAGTGTGGTAGGGTTGGTCAGTTGGTAGGATTAGTTTGTTGGTAGGGTTGGATGGTGGATACGGTTAGTTGGTAGGTAGGGTTAGTTGGTTGGCGGGTAGGATTGGTTGGGTGGTTGGTAGAGTTTGCTGAGTCAGTTGGTTGGTTGGTTGGTTTTTTGCACCTCTCACCATGTAATCCAGATGATCCTTGAACTTGTTGTATAGCTCAGGCTCACTGTTACTTACAATCCTCCTGCCTCAGCCTCCCAAGTCCGAGAATTATAGGCATGTACCACCAGGTCTAGCAAGATGTACATGTTTTTACACAGAAGTACATTTTGTAGTATTAGAAATAAATAGTGACTATGCAGAAGTACAGTGGAGGAAAGAGGTGAGGAGAAAGGGACTCCAGTGTCTCTAGACTAGACTGCCACGAACTGACTAAAGAGCACAAAGGATAGGAAACTCAGGGACAGACAGAGAACGGTGGGTTATATTTTTTGACTCACTTATTTAAGACACCAGAAATATTCTTACAGACCTTTAAGGGAGTCCTTTGGGGATTCAGGGCTACAGTTCATGATAAGTCCAAATACACTGACATCTCAACCACTGAAATATATGGGTAAAGTGTGACTATAACCCCGGAAAAGAAGAATGACACAGCAAGGTAGACAGAGTCAGATCTTGGGAATGATGAGGGGCTCATGCAGGATACTAAGAACAGCCAGAGAAGGAAGATAAAGACAAACATTTATCACCGATCCAGAGTCCAAGCTATTCCAAGAGGACAAGTAAACAATGTGGAACAATACCAGGCAAAGCAAGGGTGTATCCAGAGGAAATCGCACAGCCAGGCGCTGGTGGAGCATCTCTGAAAAGACCATTTCAGTCAGTGGGAAGTCAGTCAGAAACCCAAGTACACTACACTGGGAACTAAATAGGAAGGGAAAAAGCAAAAGTGATTCAGTACTCATTTCTAAGCCCTTGTCACAGCTATTTTTCTATGAAATTTATTTCAGAGAGTTTGTTATGCTCCAATGACATAGCCATTCTGGTAGAAATTTAAAATGAATTTATCCAGCTAGTGTGTGAAATAGAAACACACAGGTATAGCAAATCAGTGTGATAGAAAATGTAAGAATGAAGATAGGAACATTAGGAAAACTCGAATAATGTTAACAGAGGCATATAGCAGAATGAGAAAGGGGCCATTTAAAAAAATCTCATGTAAACTTCTTTGCCTCTCATCATGTTTTTTGGTCACTGTGTTTTAGTATCAAATTATGTTAACTATTGAGGAAATAAGAAATGATTCTGAATTTCTCTTATTCACAGATTAAAAATTTGATGAAACACCATATCATTCGAATGGAATCTTTGGTTTTTGGGGGGTTTTGTTTGTTTGTTTGTTTTTTGTTTTTGTTTTTGTTTTTTTGAGACAAGGTCTCACTTTGTAGGTCAGGCTGGCCTAGAGCTCAGCTGGAACTCACAGCAATCCTCGTGCTTCTGCCTCATGAGTGCTGGGATTATAGGTGTGAGCTTCCACACCTGGCACTGTGGTATATGATATGGATTGCTGGTGGGAGTGAGTTTCCATACTCGGCATTGTATATGTTTATCGGGGATTGAACCTGGGCTCTTGTACTTGCAAGGGAAGCACTGGAATCACTGAGCTAAATCTCTAGCCTTCAAATGGAATTGTGATAAATACATAAGAAAATGCAAACAAGTCCATATATTAATTTTTTAAAAGAATATATCAATCTCTCTGTCTCTCTCTTTTCTTTTTCCTTTTGTGTGTGTGTGTGTGTGTGTGTGTGTGTGTGTGTGTGTGTGTGTGTGTGTGCTAAAATTCCAGCTCTTGGGAGGATGAGGCAGGAGAATCACAAATTTGAGGACAACCTAGGTTACCTAAGGAGTTCAAGGCCAGCGTGGACTCCATAGCAAGACCCTGTCTCAAAAACTAAAGTAAAAATAATAATAATAATACTGAAGGGCAAAAGTGGGGAGTGGAAAACTGTAGACTGAGGGAATAGTTCTCACTGTGGTGACATCTCAACAAAGCTACCTGAGGAAAGAGGCCTCTCACTACAGGAAGAGGCAGCACCTACATCACCTGCTCATGAAACAGCGAGGTCCGGGACAGCTAACGAGGGAAGAAGAAAAGAGTGGGAAGAGAGAGGGGCGAGGGACTGTGCAAAAGCCACTTACAGAATCTGTCTTTCCTGGCCAGGTTAGGAGGCATTTGAAACTTGGGGAAGAAGCAGCAAGACTAACTTTACCAGCCTGGCCCTCGCGTGGAGGAGGCCGGCTGGGTAGCGCAAACCAGAATGGTGGTGATTCCGGGAGCGAGGAGCCCTGAGATCCTAAACACACTGGTGGTGACTTCTAGCCTGGGCCCCAAGGGCAGAGCTGCCTTCAGACAGATGAGCAAAGATGGCAGCAGGCAGGGCGGGAAGCAAGAAGTCACTCGCTCAAGCCGTGCTGTGCCTGAGAAGTCTCCCGGATGCCCACGCAGAGATCTCATCGAGGCACGGGGTAGGTGAGCCTGGCATCCCAGAGGTGCTGCCATCCCTGGAGTCTCAGGGGACAGGCACGAGGGCAGCCGCCTGGAGGAACCCGCAGAAGCCGCTGCCATGGAAAATCTTTTGCAGGAAGCTCTTCCACAAAACAAAACATTGACTGGTACATTCTAGGGACATATAATGATAACACTCATTGTAGGGAATTCACTCCTGTACATCAGCGTGGAATTTTTTTTTAATTTTTTAATCTTTATTGGTACATTACATATACGCATCATGATTGCACTCCATAATGGGGATTTGTACCAGTATAAGACACAACTTAATTCTCATTTTTTCCCATAGCCCTACCCACCCTACTGGCCCCCCATATACATAAAATTTGTTTCCTTACTTTTTTGTTACAATCTCAACGTTTTCCCCCTTCTAGCGTGGAATCTTTAAGACCAGGCGTCAGTTGCAGGGAACACGCTGAATATGAAATCATGTACACTCAGAAATGCACGACCCAAGGAGATGGAGAGTTCAAGCCTCGCCTGGACAGCTGAGCGACTTAGCCAACCTTGTCTCAAAATTCAAAAGAAAAAAGAAAAGATATGAGTGAACGAGGAGACAAGAGCCTGAGAGGAGAAAACTGGCAGCCACTGTTTGCGTCTTTTACCTCGTCGTTGCCTGGTGGGAAGCAGGGCAATCACCGGCTGCGTGGCCCTGGCCTCACCACACCTTCCTCACTCCTCAGCGGCTGCATCTTTCCCTGAAGGAGCAGAAGTTTCACCACGCAGGACTCGGCAGCTCTGACCTGCTCTCTGGAGAGGATGCTCCAGAACCTCCGTGGTGAGAGCAAGATGCAAAGTTCAAGGACGTTGTTAAGCTAACAATTTGCAAAGATGAGAACTATAATCTCCTGCACACGGGAGGCCCTCACCCTGCTTCTTCTGTTCTGTCTTCCAAGCCCCATACTCTGGCAGCGAACCTAAAACACCGGCCTTGACCCCAGCTGCGTGTGATCCCACTGGTATCCTTAGTCACTTTCTGCAGCATTCAGCAGTCCCTCAAATAGAACACTAAGCCAATAACGGGACAGCCCCGAGTAAGTAGCCGTCAGTCCCCAGGATTTCTCCTCTGAGCAGAGAGGCCACTCCGGGCTCTGACAAACATCTCTCATCCAACAAACATTGACCAAACACTCTGTAGGTTGGAGCAGTCCTTCAGAGAGGATTCGGAGCAGGAAAGACACATTTGTGACCCTGAGTTCCTTTCAGTGCAGGCACACTGCCATCTCCCACACACCTGCCACAGGCACCTTTTCAGGTCATAAATCTTTATCTGGCCTCAGAGAAATCTTTATCGAGTTCCAGGGTACAGGACCCAGGCCTGCTACCAGGTCATGCTACCTACTCTAAAGCAGTGGGGCTCAGGGCCAGGCATGGTGGTGGCTCACGCCTATAACTCTGCACTCAGGAGGCAGAGGCAGGAGGATTGCCACAAGTCTGAGGAAGTTCAGGGCCAGCCTGAACTACAAAGCAAGACCTGTGTCAGAAAGAATAAAAAAATTAAAAAACAAAGCAGCAGGGCTCACCTACAGCTGGTTTTGCCCACTGAGGGGCACTGGACAACATCTGGAAACCCTTTGGTTTTCTCAGCTGGGATAGTCAAGGGGAGTGGCTGGTGCCCGAACCTAGTTAGGGACCCCACAGTAAAGAATTGCACACCAGGGCTGGGGAGTTAGCTCAGTGCTTCTGGCGCCTGTCTTGCAAGCTCAAGGGCCAGGGTTGGATTCCCCAGCAACCACATACACAGGGCAGGGCGTGGTGGCTCACACCTGTAATCCCAGCACTCGGGAGGCAGAGGCAGGAGGATTGCTGTGATGTGAGTTTGAGGCTGAGCTCAGGGCCAGCCTGAACCACAAAGTGAGACCCTGTCTCAAAAGAAAAAAAAAAGAATTGCACACCAGAGGACTGAGCCTGAGTCACCAGCTTGTAGAGAACCTTCATTTTAGCCCTCATGTTCTCAAAACAGGTGTCATTTAATTCACCAGCTCTTAGCAACAGCAACACAAGCCGGGCCCAGGTTTGATTAGGGCTTGGAAAGTAGGAAAGCATGAAGGAAGTGTGTCTTCCTCCCACACCTGCCTGGCAGTCCGCAAGAGATCTCCTGAGATTCATCTTCTTCTCCTGCCCACCCTAGAAAACTCCCGTAGAAGATGGAAGGTGGCCCGTGACTGCAGCCAACACATATTCCTCAGTGTCCTTTCCTTGTGCAAGTTTCACCCTTATCTTTTGGTTTTTCTCTCACGTTCCACTCGCTGCATGCCAATTTCTTCTCATTTGCGCCCCACCAAATTCATGTGCTCTGTCCAGATCTAGCTCAAATGCTGACTCGCTCACCCTCTCCCACCACTCCAGGCCACAGCAAGGACCCCCTCACACGCCCCTGCCACAGCCCAGCCGCTCCCACCGCTGACTACGGACCTCGGTTCTGTGCGATGCCAGCTAAGCTGCCGAGCTCCTGCAGTCCAATTTCTTTTACTCTTCTATTTTATTTTTGTTGTTGCTTTTAAGACAGCATCTCACTATATAGCCCCGCCTGGCCTCAAACTCAAGTTCAGCCTGCCCCGGCTTCTAAATGCTGAAAGCAGGCCCAGAGGAGTCCAGTCTCTAACTGGGAGAAATGTACGTGTTTCTTCGCAGGCTTACATGACCCGGAGCTGTACGATCGTAAGGCCCAGATGAAAGCCGGAAGTGACACTGTATCCAGGCCAATGACCGCTCTGAACATGCTGTCTGAGGAGGAAGCACAACTGCACTGTGCAAAAATGGCCCCTGTCACATAAGGCCACTTCCTGCCTCCAGCTCTGGAAGGACGCTTACTCCTTAAATAAGACTGAGGGAGAAAAGAAACGCTCTTGCTTTGAGACTGGTAGATAAAGGCATTTGGAAAGTTTTATTTAAGCTATAAGCAGTTTAACTGATTCATTTTAAAAGAGTGGGCTGTGGAAAACAATGGATTTTTTTTTTTTTGCATTGGTAAAAAGATCAGCTCTGACTTTAATAAAAGTCATGACTCACCATTGCTCAGTATTTTTAAAAAAGGAAGATTGCTCAGAAGTAGAAAAGGGAAGGGTGATCTGAATGCCACACATTACTTTCTCCCAGTCTGGGAAAACAGAAGCTCTTCGGTTTGCCTGAGCTACCCAAGGCCAGCTTTGGGTTCAACACTATCATCGGCTCTTTATTACTTTATCATTAAAAAGAGGAACCAAACCTCAAAACTCAGACTCCTGGGACCAGGGACACTGGAGGTGGCCTCGGGGTGCAGGCTGTGTTGGGAGTTAGACCCCACTAGGGCACAATTCTGCCCCTGCTGATTCTCACTGGACGGACTCAGGTGAGTCGCTCACTCTTCCTGAGCTGTTTGTTTGTTGCTATTTCACAGAGACTCATTAAGAGTTCGATGAGACAATACATGGAAAGCATTTGACTAAATTCCTGGTAACTAGGAACAGTGGTGCCATCATTCTGGAGACTGAGGCAGGGGGATCACCATGAGTTCAAGGCCACCCTGGGAAACCTAGTGAGTTGAGGACCATCTAGGTTGTCTAGCAAAGCCTTGTCTCCAAAAAGCAAAAATAGAAACAAAGAAAAAAACAGGTGCTTGGAAAATGGTAGAGAGAAGACAGTAGCCTCTTCCTTTTAAGGGCACCTGCTTTTGTCCCAACCTTTAGGCCCTTCCTGAAATTCAACACATTCTTCTCAAGCTCTTCAGAAACAGAGTTCTTTTCATTTTGTTAACAGTGTCCTGTGTCTGTCTCTCATACCGAGGACACCTTTGGCTTCTGTTTCGCCATTCACGTCTTTCTTAGCACACACCTTGGGAAGATGACATGTTTAAAATGCTGGCGAGCAATCTGCCTGTGAACTCTCAGCTCCGAACACAGTGAAAACATGACAGTGAATGTGAATCGCGTGGCATCGCAACAGAGCTTGGAAACAGGAAAATCACCTCTGCTGGGTGCGGTTCCACAGTCATATAATGTGGTTTACAGTTTAAAATATCGACTATAAAACACCAGCTCAGAGTGAGTTTTGGTTTGGCTATAACCACAGCAAAAAGAAAGCCCACTCACAGGAGGAATGACCTTTACACCTGTTTGGGTTTCTGAGTAACTTATTTTAACAGATTGTCCCTACAAGATGGAGTTTTATGACTGGTATCAGTTCAAAGGTGAGGGAAATGTGAGCAAAGTGTATTTGGGCCTTATTTTCCAGTGCATTTAGTTCTCATGAAACGTGACAACAAATGGACTTCTGGAGTGCGGAATGCTCTTTTTTGAATAAGCACCCAACAAGCAAAAATGATAACATGAGTACAACTTCTTCCAATCATCCCAGTAGGAGAAGAATTCTTTTTTTTTTTTTTAGGTTTTTTGAGACAGGGTCTCGCTTTGTGGTTCAGGCTGGCCCTGAGCTCAGCCTCAAACTCACATCACAGCAATCCTCCTGCCTCTGCCTCCCGAGTGCTGGGATTACAGGCGTGAGCCACCACGCCCGGCACTGTGGTATGTGATACTGATTGCTGCTGGGCATGAGTCTCCACACCCAGTATGGTATGTGGTTACTGGGAACCGAACCCAGGTCCTTGCGCTTGCAAGACAGGTGCTGGAACCACTGAGATAACTCCCTGGCCCAGGAGAAACATTATTTTAAAGAATTCACTGTGGCTGTCAAACACAAGTGAGCAGTCTCCCCAAATCCTTTCTCTAGCTTCCAAGTCCTGCTGCTCTGGCTGCTCATGAAGCAGCTGATGTATCTTTTTGTACAAGAAGTCCACAACACAGTACACGCTTACAATCCTGGCAATTTAGAAAGATCTTGCCTTGAAAGAAAAGATTATAAAGGGCTGAGGGAAAACCCTGTGAAGACCTAGGTTCAATCCCAGTACTGAAAGACAGACAGACAGAAAGAGAGAGAGAGAAAGAAAGGAAGGAAGGAAGGAAGAAAATGTAGAAACTCAGCTGCCGACCAGTAAAACATGGATACATGAGAAACTAGATTCTGTCATGGAAACAAAAAATCACCTTGGAAACCTGTAAACAATGACTACTTTTCTGTCCTCTGTGAGAAAGATTCGCATAGCTTAGGTATATGTTGGGCAGGAACTACTTTGGGCCTGTATATATTTCAGAAAATAAAAGATGATTCAGAAAGGCCTAAGAGGTGAGGGCAGGAGGCAGTTTGTCCTGTGAGGTGGAAACTCTCACAAAGAGCTGATCACCGCACTTTGCTACATGCAGGGAAAGCCCAGACAGAGACAGAGAAACACCTACAGGCCGGAGCTCCTACTACTCCCCTTGAACCTTGGGGGAGGAGGAGCGCGGCAGGCCAGCTCTTCGGGTGCCTGGCTCAGTTTTGCATTTGCTGCATCTGTGGCCTCTTAGTTCCCCTGAGGCGGAAGTCACCAAAGTATCACAAGAATGCCAGACCTCACAGTGTCCGATCTGCTCCTTTCCAGGAAGAATGCAGGAGAGCACACACGTACCAGTTCTTAGAAATTTTCCAGCACAAAGAAAAGAAAGGAAAAATAGACAGGATCAGATAAACTCTTCCAGTTAGTTAAGCAACAGAGCTATCTATTGTTTGTCCAAATCAAGCGTCTTGACATGGACATGTACCCATCATCATCCTCCAATAATCATATCCCGGGTACGATGCCCGCACTGGTGGATGCTGACGTGGCTTTTGTAAAGTGAGTTCCTTTCTCCTATAGCTGATCTTTCTCACGCCAATACCAAGGCTGTATCAGTTCTTCAGTCACCACTGATCCAACAGAATCAGTCTGATTCCAGACTGATTCCAGACTTCCTTCCTTCCAGAATCAGGTCTGATTCCAATCAGAATCAGACCTTCCAGGCTTCTGGAAGGTCTTGACGGTGCAAGGACTAAAGAAGGAAATCTGAAAACAATCAGTTTAAAAAGCTGGAAAGCAATAAGGAAAGGCCATCCAGAGCTAGAAAGATGGAGAGAAGAGGGGAAACCTCTGACTGCTGTTTCTGGGTTTTTTGTTTGTTTGTTTCTGTTTTTCCTTTTGGATGGCCCTTTGTCTGTGGAATGGTGCTCTTGACTCAAGCCTTCAGGTGAGCCCTACATGCAAATGGTTCCCTTTTGATATGTGTCTGTGCTCCGGTAAGAGGAAAGCACAGACATAAAAATAAAACAACCAGCCTCCCGCTCTGCTTTAACGATTTCCATATCCAGTAGGACGAGTTTTCCCGGGGCAGGCCTGCAACCACAGGTACATGTCTCACCCTGTTGCGACTCAGCAGCAGGTAAAGCTGCCCCAGCCCGAGTGGCAGTCGGACACACAAGCGCACACCCACGCACAAGAGTGCGGCAAGCAAAAGTGGGCAAAACTTTCCACTCATTCGCTTCCAAAGCGAGCGTTCCGGGAGCACAGGGGCGGGCGGGGAGGCCAGCTGGGTCCTGAGGCAAGGCCAAGGCCTCGCGCTTGTTTTTTTCGTCTTCCGCTCTGGCTCTGCGCATTCGGACAGGTATCCCTAACAAGATGGGGGCAGGGGGCTATTAAAACAACCCCGGGAAGCTTCTGAAATGAAAAGTATACGCTCAAAACAAAATACATTCCTCTCACCCCTTTTTAGGGCAGCTTGCTTTACATTTGGAGCTGGCATAGAGGGACAAATATCCCTCAATTTTTTCCCCACATGGGAAATTTCTCTTCTCTGATCACAGGCACCGGTGGGTTCTGGGTTTGCTCCGCTCCAGTTCATCCAGGAAACTTTTTTTTTTTTTTTTGAGTAGGAAAAATTTATTGAGAGAAAGTTCATTTCTGTCTAAGAGCGACAGAAGGGGAACGGAGAATGGGTTACCCGCCAGGCAACAGTTTATAGCATGAATTTAGGTCAAAGGCGAGAAACGGCTTTGGGTTTTGAGCTCAGTACTTCAGCGGCTGTGTGACTGTGGACAGGTCCGTAAACATCTCGTGGCCTGTGACTTCACAGAGTATGGTCAGAATTAAATGCAATAACGTACACCACGCAGCTAGCACATCGTCCACCCTGGCAGAGTAAGCTGAGTAATGTCAGCCAGAACCAGTCACCACGGCATCGGCATTAGTGCCGGACATAAGAAGCCATGCCTGTTAACAGGAAAGAAAGACAAGTAAGGGCCAGGGATTTAGCTCAGTAGTTCCAGACCCTGTCTTGCAAGCGCAAGGACCTGGATTTGATCCCCGGTAAAAATCACTTACAATACTGAGCGTGGATCAGCACCAGCAGCAATCAGTACCACATACCACAGTGCCGGGCGTGGTGGCTCACGCCTGTAATCCCAGCACTCGGGAGGCAGAGGCAGGAGGATTGCTGTGATGTGAGTTTGAGGCTGAGCTCAGGGCCAGCCTGAACTACCGAGACCCTGTCTCAAAAAAAAAAAAGAAAGACAAGTAAGTTCTGCCTCCAAACCTCAGTCTACCGCTAGGGACAGACATGTAAACAGATCATCACACAAGAACATTCTCACTTTGACCATTCGCCCGTTTTTCTAAATTCCTTATATCAAAAACATTCAGAGCCAGGCCTTTAGTGAATTGAAGCTAGAACTGATTTAACCAATGTGCTCTTCACACCTCTGTGCACTCAGCCTACATGGTTTTTGTGGTTGTTATTGTATTGTCTTGTGTTTTTGGCTTTTTGAGACAGGCTACAGAGCTCAAGCTGACTTTGAATTTGGCATCATCCTGCTTCAGCTTCCCGAATGCTGGGATAACAATATAATTTTCTAGATAGGGCTTGGTTGCCATTTTTATCGTAATTCCCTTTGTCTGTTATTGTTTTGTTTTTCTCAGGAAGAAGAACTACACATAAGCTCATGGAATGCTGAGAAAAATCTCATGAAACTCACTCCAATTCCAGTGAAACTGTTAACGTAAGAACAGCAGATAGGCGACAGATTCCTTCCCAAGTACAAATGGCTACACCCACAACACTGTTAAACCCAAGTAACGTCTGAAGAGTTGGCACCAATGGCCCGTAGTGCTGACTCTCAGAACTGTTCATCGTGTTAGAGAGAATGGATCATTCAGTAGAGAGACCAGGGCTGGTCTTCTGTCCTTGTCCCCAAGATGCAGAACACAAACTGAATTCAACCTGCCCTTTTAGGTGACCAGGATTGTGACTAAGAGTATGTTCTGAGTTTTGACAAAATACTGATTTTATTTCCTATTGTGTACCCTAAGCTTTATATCACAAGAATAATGCTATGCATTTGTTACCATATAGCTGGAAGAAAAAAAAAAAAACCTTAAAAATATTTCCACATCTACATGCCCCAAATTTTTGTAGAAGCCTTTATGACTGTTACTTTGATGTATATGCCAAACAGGATAAACCCATGAAAGGCAACATTGCTAATGAACACAAGGAACTTTATGTAATTGTAATAGCCAGTTTGGCTAGTTTTATGGGTGTGTGTACATTTAATTTTGAGTTGAGCAATATCCAATTTGGCAATGAGATAGAATAATATGAGTCTTTCTGCTTGTTTGTTTTAATTACTAACAACCAGAGAAAAACTATTTGAAGTAGCCAAAAGAATTAAGTCAGATATGAACCCTGCTACTTGTGGACTCCCATTAATATGCCTAAAATGGAACTTGGTGCTGCAGCAATAGGAAAAGCCAAGAGCAGTGAGTGTGGAGACGTGGTATGTGAGGGAAACATATATAGATAGATGTTGGGTTATTTTGAGAAATGAAACGACTTTCTTCCCAAGCTACAGGAGAAATCTAAATAAAAATCCTTACTCTTTTGCTGATACCAGTATTTGTTGTGAGCTATGGGGCCTGGTCTGCTCAGGGGCCAGACCCACAGGGAGCGGGAGACAAAACCCTCCCCTCACAGACTTTCACTGCAATAAGCAATGAATTCAGGTGATGGCTAAGAGAGGACAGGTTCCTGAGGATCAGACATCTGAGTCGCCATCTAAATAGCACTGGGTAGGGACGAGGCTTCGGGAATCTGGGAGAATATTCTGAGCACAAGGAACAGAAAAATCAAAGGTCCTGGGGTGGCAGTACTCTGTGAGTGAGCGAGAAAGTGGCCAGAGAGGATGGAACATACAAGCCAGGGACAGAGGAGCCAAGAGAGGTGTAACCAGAAGTCTAGGCAGAGGTGGGACTGTTCCAAGTCTTCTGGGCTGTGGAAGGGCCTTTGAATTTTAATCTAAAGTTACAGGAGCCAGTGAAGAGTCTCACGAAGGTGAGTGATGATATTTGACTTCTGCTTTCTCAGCGTTCTTCTGACTGGCGTGTGGAACACAGAATATCAAGAATGAGAGCCATGGGCCACCTTACTAGACTATGCAGAGGTCTGACCACAGTGGGTCTGACCACAGTCGCTCAGACCTGGGTGCTTCATAAGGAAAGCTTTACACTTTCACTGTACAAAGGTGCCATACAGTAATTTAAAGATTGAGCCAATAAGATCCACCACAGATTAAGTTGGGGGAGACAATTTCCTCTAAAACTGCGCATTAATGACTGAATCAACTGTACCTAAAGAGAATCGTGACAATGTTTGTCGAGGGCTCACTGACTTGTGAGCCAGAATGTAAAAATCTCAGCTCACCTGACCTACCATCTAACAATTCTTGGCCTGGCTATTATTTTTAGACAGATAATCATGATCAGGAAGATAATACAGAAGGTCAGAGTAGCCTCCCAACCTCCTATAGGGTGTCCTAGCCAGGCAGTCAGAAATAGCCTCTGTTGAGCTGCTCTGCTTCCATGGTCCATGTGTGTGGGAGTGTACGTGCATGCTTGCATATATCTCTGTGTGTGTGTGTGTGTGTGTGTGTGTGTGTGTGTGTGTGTGTGTGCTACTGAAGATTGAACCCAAAATCTCTTCACTGAGCTACATCCCTGATTTGACTGATTGACTGATTGAGAAAGTTTCACTAAACTGCTCAGGCTTTGAGATTCTCCTGCTTCTGCCTACCAGAGCACTAGGGATTACATACATGAACCACTAGGCCCAGGTAAGATCCCAATTGTTACCCACACTTCATCGAATGGGCCCCCCATTGCCCACTGAACAGAAGTCACGCTCCTCGGCCTGACATTTAAAGTCTGCTTTCATCTGTTATCTCCCACTCTGCGGCCTCTACTCCAGTCGAAGAGCTTGCTCACTGTCGTTCCTTTTTCACTTCTCTATTTTTGCTGGTGCTGGGAATTTCCTGTCCATCATCTACTTATCCTTCACAACATCAGTCTCAATCTTTATAACTGTCTCTTCCACAAAGCAACATTTCAAAGCTCTGCATCAAGACGAAAATTCAAAGCCCTGCAAAGCCATAGGGCCCATCTATCTACCTGCAAGACATTTGTCGTGTGTGTGCTTCCAAGACAAAAGAGGAGACCTGCACAAGCCTCGCATATGTGGGAGAAAGTTTGGACTTGGTTTATCTTTTAGTCAGTTCTTCATCTAGGAAGGGTTTGGCTCTCCATTAAATACATTTCTTCATGCAAAAGTCAGAATGCACCAGTCAGTGAGAAGCACCCACGGCAGTTTTCCCAGCCCAGATCCATCATAGGTCTTAGCGTAAATTCAAATGTACACGTTTAAACCACACTACTTCTCCTTTTTAGCATGCCAGATGCCTTCATGAATTTGTAAGACACTGGGCTTCAGTTTCCTCATCTGTAGAAGCAAAGGTGATCACTGTAACCTCCCCACAGAGCAGTATTGCGGACTGAGTTAGTCGACACAAAGGGCATATCTGGCCTGTTTGTTGGATGCTCCTCTCACCCACATCAAATCATCTCTGAGAGAGGAGGAAGCCATATAACTGAGCGCTCCTGGCGGCTGGTGCAGGTGATCAGGCGTCTGCTCAGCAGGCAGATGTCCTGTCCCAGAGAAAGGCGGGAACTTTTCCATTTTACTTCGCCCTTCAGTCCCATCTTAAATCCCTGCATAGTCTCAGACTCACACGGGCCAGTGAGGCCAACTCCAGTGCAGTGGGGCTGAGTGGCCCTCGCCCAGAGCTCTTTATTTACAAATGGACACTGCTGATGGGCACAGCTGTGACTCACAGAGCACACACAAAACACAACACACACATACACAGTCAAAGCAGGTCAAGGAAGAGCAAAGCGAGAAATGAATATTCTGTGGCTTCTCCAGGGAACTGATCTTGTAGGCCGTGGGACTCTTAGCCAGAGACCCACAATCCAAGGAGTCCCCCACTCTCTCCCCCGCACTGTCAGCCTCGGCTCTTCCCCCATCGCATGTCCACACTTTGAAATTCTATACAATGTACCCCTTTTGGGGGAGGGGGGAGTCCAAGCAGAGGATAAGAGACAGACCTGGGGTGACTCATTCACTTATCTGAGAACAGGAGCCCCGTTACAGGAGGCAGCTCCTCCTTCCCTCCGAGAATCACTGATCCCTCCCCCTGCCTGACTTTGTGCTCCTGATACCTCAGTTTCTCAGTCTACGCATCCTGTCTTGATGATGACAGTGATGTTGATACTAAGCACCTGAGCTAGAGACCGTGCCCATCGACTTAGAAATACAGCTCTTCACAACAGCCTGATGAAGAAGGTATTATTACGATGCTTATTAAACTCATGAAGAAACAGGCTTAAGAGGTTGTATAATTGGTGAAGTCACATGCTAGGAATTAACAGAGCCAAAATTTAAACACGAGACAACCCAGCTCACCTTGATCTATTTTCCCCTCCAAACGACCTATTTTATTCACACCTTGACCCCAGCCTGCCCATCGACCCTGTAAGTGTGCACAACCCTGGTGATGGTGTAGTTGCCAAAAACCAGAACACAGTCTTGATTCTAACCTGGAAGGGAAAGCTACCCCTTCTGCCTCTCCACCGGGGAACACGACCGAGACAGGAAAGCAGAACTGGAAGTTGACAGAGGGTAACAGTGGTACATATTTACTGTGGGGTAACATCTCAGTGACCTTGGCTGACTCATAATTACATCCAAAGGACATCTCTTGTTGATATCTAACAGAGAGGTAGAGATGCTATAGACTTTCCTGGTTTGCTTTTAGGAGTAGTAACTATATGACCCAGTTCTAACCACTGAGAAGTATGAGTATGGATGCGGGAAGGTAGTGGAGAAACTTCTGAAAAAAATATTTATTTCCTTCAAAAAATCTGCAGTAAGGTCAGCCTTTGTGACCCACTAATTTCTTGTTGCCCTGAATACAAAAGTGTTGCCAAGAAACAAAGCAAGTGTCTCAAGATGAGGAGCTCGCGAGGCCATGCACGGAGCATGGTGGAGCAGAAAGCTAGTTTGTACTAAGACATGGCTGAACCTCTGCTCACACACTCATATGTGAGATAATTAAACATCTTTATTGCTTAAGCCAGTGAGTCAACATACTTACAGGGTAAGGCATTCCTTAGTGACAATAACAATAAGTCATTTGCATTACATATTTTTGATCAATCATTCTAAGAAGTCCTTTGCTGGCTTCTACACAGACCAGGCAAACCATCTAGAGCAGTTGTGTGGGTTCTGCTCTAGCCAGAGGCCAGTGGCTTGACTCTTGACTTC